>PVKM010005666.1:0-47027 GCA_004027735.1 Carollia perspicillata
TCGGTGTCTCATGCAAGAGCAGTTCCACTGGAAAGGGAGGGCAGAGGTCAAAATGCAGTGGGTGGTTGACAACAATTGTAAAAGGTCAGAGAGCAGACTAAACAAGGCAGTGTGATTGGTCTGTTGGCTGTGTTGGAGAGTGGTGTGGTGGGAACAGAGGTCAGACATCGAGGGCTGAGGAAGGAGCAAGTGGGTGGGGTGAGGAAGAGATGGAGGAAAGGGGAGGAGAACACTCATCCTAGAATTTGTTAAGGATAACAAGGACAAAAACTTGCTAAAACATCAACTGGACATGGTTGCAGTCAAAGAAGGGGTCAACAGAGGTGGTAAAATTGAAAGAACTTTTACTTTTCAGGTAAATAACAATAGCCTTGGTGAAAGAAATTCTCTTGCTGTCTTAGTCTGTTTCGGCTGCTATAACAGAATGCCGTGGCCTGGATGCATTATGAAAATGTGAGGAATGTATTTCTCACAGTTCAGAAGGCTGGAAAGGTGAGATCAGGGCGCCAGTGTGGTCAGGTTCTAGTGAGGGCCCTCTTCCAGTTTGCTGAGGCCATCTTCCCTCTGTACCTTCATGCGGTGCAGAGCAGAGCAGGGAAGCCAAGCTCATGAGTGACACCTTGTAAAGGTATTCGCCCCATTCATGAAGGCTTCCCACTCTCATGACCTCCTCTAATCTTAATCATCTTCCCAAGGCACCATCGTTGTGGAACAGAGGGTTTCAAATTAAACATTTGGGGAGTACACAAACATTCAGTGCATAATACTCGGTCATGGTTATGAGAAGGGGAGCCATGGGAGAGGGAGGCAGGGTTTAAGAGAAGCTGGGGAAGAGTGAGACGGGAAGGAGTAAGGTCACTGCAGTTCACATCGGCCTCTCACCCAGGTAAACAGCCTCTCCTCCTCCTCAAGCTCCTCCTGCATTCTAGTTTTGTTTCCATTGTTGTTTACTGACAAGCACTAAGTCAGTAGAAACAATAACTGTTCACAAAATGTTTTAAACAGCCTTGTAGCAGAAGTAGCTCAGCAGCCAGGACCATAAACAGGATCTGTGTTCTGAGATTCAGGCCATCTCCCCAAAGTAGATAGGCCAATAGACACAGTTTACGCACATCATGGCAAAACAACCAGAAAGACACCAAGCCCCAAGCTAGGCTCACAGGGTTAGTGGGGAGCTTCAGTGTGGATATTTTAGTGGATAAGGAGGTGAAATACTTCGATTTATTTTTTTCTGAAAAGAGGGCACACAGTTTTTCTTCCTTTAAGTATAAATAAATATCTAATTAGTTCTAATGGTTTCTTTTCCTCTCATGATTAGCTCCAGAGAAAAGAAGCAAAGCATCTTAGTTTTCAGAATGTTTCACATTTTGAATGCTCAGTAAATACTAGAAAGCAATCCAATACGTGAAAATAAAAAGCCAGAATAAATCTGCCTCTTTTCCTGAATGCTGAACCTTTAAGCACTCAGCAGGGAAGAAGTGTTTTTCTTCATATAGAGACAGAGAGTTGTTTGTTACCAAAAGGGGAAAAGTCCAATTAGGAAGTGCAGTTTGTGAGGCCCCTGCCTTGGCATGAACCACTTAGCAGTTGATACATCAGCTCTAATGCCAAAGGTATGTATTGGAGATTATAAACCAGTTTCTAGTCTGTTGGCCTTCTCATCACAGAAGATAGTTTAATCTTCTGATTTCAGTGATAAATGTTCCTGAATAACATTCAGTGGTAAGGCCCAAACTTCTTGTGCCTTAAATGTGTATGCAAAAATAGCTAAAACTTGCCAAAGCGTTCAACTAAAAAATAAAACATTAAATCATACTAGTTGTTTCATAGCATGCAGAACAAAAATGTTCATTTGACTGAATGATCTACCTGAGTCTGAAACATAATTACTAGGTCTGGTAAGAGCATTTCCAGCGATATTTATGTCGCTTGTTAAGGAAGATGAAATAACGTAATGAGTGCTTCTGGAGCAGGTGCCGTCACTGCTCTGCCCGCGTGTCCTCTGAAGCCTTTGCTACTCTCGTGTTCGTCTGCCCCCAGAGTGCTCATGCTCCCAACGGCCAGCACCTGTCTTTCTTTTGTAGCGCTGCCTTAAGGCTGCCTGATCCAGCTCTGCCTGTAGGCATTGAGAGCCATAGTATCCTACTAATAATACAAAATGTTTACTGAGTGCTTACTATACATTGGACACTGTATTAAGTACTTTATCTGAATTATCCCATTAAATTCTCACAGGAACTCTGCATGATGTAAATGAAACTATTGACTTGATAATTTCCCTTCTATGAAGTTGTCATACTAGCATTAATATAACTATGTGCTATGATGCTATGATGTATTTGAAAAGATATTTACTGTCAATATATTTTTTTAAAAAACACTGAAAACCTAAATTTGTATCAGTGAGAGTTTGGTCAAATAAACGTTGGTACATCCCTACAGTGGAGTCCTTTGCAGCCAGGTAGAAGAATGAGGCAGCTCTGTGCACCCTTTAATAGGACAGTTGCTAAGATATATTGTTATGTAGAAAACAAGGTGCTGCCCTAGCCAGTGGGGCTCAGCTGGTTGGAGTATGGTCCTGCACACCAAAAGGTTGAGGGTTTGACCTCCAGTTAGGGCACATATAGGAGGCAACCAATGATGCCTCTCTCTCTCCCCACTACTTCCTTTCTCTCTAAGAGCAATAAAAAAATGTCCTTGGGTGAGGAAAAAACAAAATAAAACAAGGTGCTGAACAGTCATATATACATAGGTGTGCCTGACTGTGCATTGATTGTTCCTGTAAAGAGAATAAGAAGTCAGATGAATTTAGGAGGAAGGTGTAACTCTGGGAGGGGAGTGGGGGCTTGGGGTGGAAAGAAGTTTGTTTTTGTTCTATACTCTTGTTTAACTGTGTACTTACAATAGTCCTTTCAATTTGAAAATAAATAAATGCAAAATTAAGTGCAGAATGAATATCAAAATGAACTAATCTGCGAGACAGCACTTTGTAAGCTGTAGTGCGTGGCTATGACATCCGCAAGGGATGTGGAGATTTCTGATGGTCTCTTAGGATCATGTAAAGGTTTTGGATCTTAAAAATATTTTTAAAGACCAAAAACTTGCTAGAAATATTGGTAAGTCATAAGTATATCTCAGGTTTCAGCATTATTTTTTAGTTAGAGAAAAACTAAGCTTGGTCAATGCTTTCTCCCCAAGAGAATCAGCTTGCAATTCCTTGCTAATAACCCATTTGTTTTAAGAGGCAAATGTTCCATGTACTTATGTATATTTTGAACCATAGCGGCCTTTCACACACACGAACAGGAGGTTTCCAGTTAAGGTATTTGATTGCTCTCAAAGGACAATAATATGTACAGAGAGGCATAATCAGAGGATACTGCATTAAGCTGACAGTACCGAAGGATAGCTCCCTAGTCACACGGTCATGCTTCTAGAAGTTGTTCTGCTAACTAGGGCTCACTGATCTCCTCATTAATGGAATTCTAACTTCTTTATTTATAAAATACCTAACGGGAACAGAGCTGAAGATTCTTAATTGGAAAAGGCACTTGTTCATGATTACTGGACATGCCAGTTTAAATTAAATTTTCACTATGTTTGCAAAACCTCCCCCAACAATCTGAGCAGCCTAGGCAGCCCCCCATATCCTGTGATTGCAAAGAACCCACAAGACTCCCCCTGGCTTTAAAAAATTGTTACACGCTTCAGCCTGTTATTCTTAAAATCTCTACTATTTAAATTACTGCATTGGATGAATCACTGTCCCCCAAGGAAAGTCTTGAGAATGAAAGCAGAGCTTTAAATGCCTATTTAAAGAAAGAAAATAAATAAAGGAAGACTGGGGAAAATATGAGTTAAAAATTCATGTTTTGAATCTATAGAAAAACGACGAAAGCTTAAACACAAGAAAACAGATAACAAAAAATTACTGATAGAAAAACAAAAATTAATGGGAAATAAAGGTTGTCAAGACATCGTCACCAAAATATAAAGGAAAATGATAAACTGGAAATGTATTTGAAATTCATATCACAATGAGCATATTGGCAATCAGCAAAGTGCAAATTAAAAGGAAAACAAGTTACCACTTCATATCTTTCATACTGACAAAATTAAAAATCCTGGTAATAACAAGTTTTGGTGAGGATGTGGGATGATATGAAATTTCACCACAAGTTAAATCGTAGAAACTAAGTAGAAAGCAATTTGGTGATCTAATAAAGTCAAAAATGCCCTTTCTAGAAACTCAACCATTCTACCTCTAGTTAAGTTTCATAGCATACTTCTTGGATATGTGCTCAAGGGGACATGCACTTAACTGATTAAAAGAATCACAGGTTTGTAAATAAAAATATCAATTTGAGAATGGACAAAAATAATGTGTTATACTTTTACAGTGATTCCTATGTAGTGGTTAATGAATTCACTAGAGTTATTCATATAAATATGTATTACATAAGTAAGTCTCAAAAACATAATTTTAAGCAAAGAAAAATAAATATGGAATGACACTTGCAGTAAAATCTTATTCCTGTAATGCATAAAACATACATGTAATGTGTTATATGTTAAACACGATTAAATACTAAAAGTATAAAATCATAATTGGGAAGAATACAAGACTTCAGGACAGTGCTACAAGAGCTTCAACTAAAAATGTAGTATTATATTTTTTAAGTTAATATGGCCAAATGGTAGATTAAATTAAATCTGGCAGTAGTTATAGGGCATTGGTTTTATTTTTCTCTAGACATTTTATGAGTCTTAAATAGGTCATAATAAAAATTAACAAAAAAAAAATAAAATAAAATGCACTCTTTACAGTTTCTTCTAAAGTAATTTTCACTGGAAATCTTTCCTTACTACTTTGAAAAAAATTGAGAGAATTTTACCTCATTCTGTCATGAATTTCTATGTACTATTAAATCCCCATTTTAAAAACAAAGTGTTTGATGTTACAACCAACCCATTTTTTTTGTTATTCGTTGCTTTATTTTATTTTATTGATTTGTTTCTTTTATTGTTGTTCAAGTACAGTTGTCACCATTTCCTGCCCCACCACTCCCCCCTGCCCAAGTCACCCCCACCTCCCATCTTTGATCCTGCCTCCCTCTTGCTTTGTCCATGAGTCCTTCACCCATGCTCCTTGATGACCGCTGCCCCTCCCACTCTGGTCACTGTCAGTTCTTTATTTCAAACCCTACTTTTGTCCTGAAAACAACTTTAAGTAATTTGCCTTTTTTTCCTAGAGAAATATATTTATTTATTTTATTTATAAGGAACAGAAACACACCTGCAAGCTCATCCATATACAGCCTCACATCTACATAAACAAAACAAAACATGCTAACACACATGTGGACACATGCATGTACATACATGCACATACAAAATGTTCATACACATTTTTATTCACGTGCACATAAATACTTCTAATTTCCCATAGTAATATGCATTACTATACAAGATTTTAATAAGATTGAATAACTAAAATGCTTTTGTTTTTTGATTGATATACACTTATCTGAGTTTCCTTGTATTTTCGCTATAGAATCATGATGTAAGACCCAGGCATCATGAGATATGTCTCTGGCATTGCTGTATCATGTGCTCACAGGTAAGCACCATTGTCTTATTTTATAAGTCTATGTCTGCTTGTGTAATTTTTATTGACTCTGAAATCTCTTGGATCTAGTTTTAGAGGTCATTTGAGCTGTTGCTGTTCTGATAAGTGTTTTGTTCTCTAACAGTTGAATTTTTTCTTTTTAGCCACTTGTACAATCTACACTGACTACTCATTTGAGCATTAACATATGGTTTCTTTCAAGAGTGGATGTAAATAAACTACCCCAATCATTTATGACTTAGAAATTTGCCTATACTGCATGAGAATCAATTTTAATAACTATCTGCATGACACTATTCCATTTATAGTTCCTATAAAATATGGCAACAGTTCTATTTCTGCATGTAAGCACAATTTGAAATTTAGCAGAAAATTAAAGTTTTGGGAAATGAGCTTTATTCTATTTTTTAAATGGCCATCTAATAAGATCCCTTTGTTGCACTGATATTGTCTCTAGTGATTAAGTTAAGTTTCGGTATTGCCCAAAGTGTTTCTCTTCTGGCGCCTGATTGAAAAAATAATTACAACGGGGCTCTGCCTTTGACGGAGTCCGTAAGCACTGGAATGGCAGCACCTGATTAAATTTATGTTTAGATTGTGGAAATCATTGCTGCTTAAGAAGAGAACAAGCTTATTGATCTTCAAGAGTGAAGTAGGGCAAAATGAAAGGAATAATTAAATCTGGCGGTATTGGTGTTTTCATCCACAGAACCACAATTATACAAATTACATGTTTCCTCACCTTGCCCCTCCTTCTCCTCTTTAGGTTTAAACCTAAGCCCTCCTGCAAAAATGTTGTGGAAAGGGTTCTGTTTTCCTTTGCCTTGCCAAATCAGCCTGATTTCAATAGAGAAAAGCTCTCGACTGGCCTCAGAACAAGGGAGGGCAAAACAACAGGGGCTGTGACACCTGGAGATGAATAAAGAAATCCTTATGGGCTCAAACCAAGCCTCGTTTGACCTGAAACGCTCAGCAGGCCTTTTCTAGTAGCCCTCATCTATTGGATTTTACCTAAAATATCTAGAAGTAACTGAGAAGGTATAAGGAGTTCTGAGTTAACTACTTAATTTCCTAAAATTCCTTTTGATTGGAAAAATGCCTAACCTGGGAGGGAAACATTGCTTCCTAGAGAATACGAGCCCTTGTCTGAACACCAGCCTCGCCCCGTAAGTCTCTCCTCAGCATGCTCTTCAGGCCCTTTCTCTGTCCCTGTTCACTCCCTTCTGTTTGCTGATGTGCTGCAGTCTCCTTTTTTTTTCTATGTGTGCTTCATGGTAATCCATGGAATAACAATCCAAAGAACATTAGTCTGTGCATGCATATATGGGCCAATACACTAAGGTGTGATACCTGTGTGATTCTAATATTCATAACAGCCACACAGGTTTCATGTCCGCTCAAATCTCATATTATGATGGCATCTTTTTCCTCACACTTCGCTTTCACCTGGTGATATCTCCGTTAGCCTCCTCCATAAATAAGTGTTTCCCAAAATGTATTTCATGTATTGTAATTCCTCACCATGTACGATGAAAAGTAAGCCATGGAAAAGCAAATTTGGAAACTACTGTCTGGGCCAGCCCTGCTCTGCCAGATGTTGGGGCCACTCATTACACATGGCTGTTGAGCTCTTGAGATGCGGGTAATCCAAACCAAGATGTGCCTCAAGTTGGAAATACACACTGGATTTCAAACACCATGGGGGGGAGTGTGACGGTGGAAAATGTAAAATATATAATTATGGTTTTTTATTGATTACAAGTTAAAATTATAACATTTTGATTATACTGGATTAAGAAAATATAGCATCAAAATTAACCTGAGCACTTTAATTTATAATGTGCCTTCTGGAAATTTTTTTAAAAACACGTGGCTCATGTTTTATTTCTACCAGAGCATACTGCTCTAACCCCTCTTAGAAATCTATGATTTTTAGTACACAGTACCATTTCTGAGAAATCTTACAATAAGGATCACTGCTTACCATTGTTAAAACTCACCAATGGGCACATGAAAAGATGCTCAATGTCGCTAAACATCAGGGAAATTCAAATTAAAACTACAAGTAGATATTAGCTCAAACCTGTTAGAATGACTATTATCAAAAGGACAATAGATGAATATTGGGAGGAAGTGGAGAAAAGGAAACCCTTGTATTGTACGCTGTTGGTAGGAATGGAAATTGGCATAGCCATTATGGAAAGCAGTATGAAGATTCCTCAAAAAATTAAAAAGAAAACCACCATTTGATCCAGCAATCTTACATCAGGGTACCTCTCTGAAGAAAATGAAATCACTGTCACAAAGAGATAGCTGCACCACCATCCCCACTGCAGCATCATTCACAATAGCCAAGACATGGAAACAACCTAAGTATTCCTTGACAAATAAATGGAAAAAGAATATGCAATATATATACACACACAATGGAATATTATTCAGTCATTAGAAAAGCAAATTTTGCTGTTTCCAACAACACAAATGGAACTTGAGTGAGAAAGTGAAATAAGTCAGACAAAGAAAAGCAAATACTGTGTTATCTCTCTTATATGTGGAATCTAAAAAAGACAGAAACAGAGAGTATATGGGTGGTTGCCAGAGGCTGGATTGTGAGGGGGAAGTGGACAGGTGTTGATGAAAGGGCACAAAATTGTGGTTATAAGGTGCATAAATTCTAGGGATCGAATTTACAGCATGGTAACTAGAGTTAATAATACTGTGTTGTGTACTTGAAAGTTGATAAGAGTAGATCCTAAATGTTGTCAATGCACAAACGCACACATACATACATAAAGGTCATGTGAGATGCTGGATATGTTAACTAACCTTATTGTGGTAACAGTCATTTCACAATATATACGTGTATCAAGTCATCACATTGTACACCATGAACTTACACAACATTATATGTTAATTATGTCTTAATAAAGCTGGAATAAAATCTCTTTGACTAAGAAACACATTTTCACATAAAAACTATTCAGAATATCCAACTAGTAATTTTCAAAACCCACTTGGGAAAATAGTCTATGAAATGCAAAGTACACTGTATAAGAAACTTTGATCCTCTTTTTCTACATAGCATTCTTTCTGATTTTCAGTAAGAAACAGAGGGTATGGATTAAATCGAACAAACATCTGTCTCTTTAGACCAGATTTCACAAACTTATCTGGTATCACTGACATTAATATAAATGAATTACTTGCATTTGCAGTGATTATTTTTGTCAATAAAGCTAAGTGGAATTCAAATTCATAAATTTGCAAATGGTTGTTCTCTGCCATGGACATTAACCTTCATTCAGAATTTGGCAGTTTTAAGTACATACATAAATGCAATGATTTGATGGCATTAGAGAATGAATTTTCTATTATCTCCATAATCATAAACATGAATGTAAAACCTGGTCTGACAAGTGCTTGTGAGGTTGTGGAGAAAAAGGAACCCTAGCACACTGTTGGTGGGAATGCAGACTGGTGCAGCCACTGTGGAAAGCAGTATGGAATTTCCTCAGAAAATTAAAAATGGAGCTGCCTTTTGGTCCAGCAATTCCACTGCTGGGATTATAACCTAAGAACCCTGAAACACCAATTCAAAAGAACTTATGCACCCCTATATTCATAGCAGTACTATTTATAATAGCCAAGTGCAGGAAACAGCCTCAGTGCCCATCAGTCAATGAGTGGATCGAAAAACTAGTACATTCACACAATGGAATTCTATGCAGCAGAAAGAAAGAAGGAGCTCCGACCCATCATGACAGCACGGATGGAACTGGAAGTGAAAGGCAAACGCCATATGATCGCACCTGAAAGTGGAACCTAATCAATAAAACAAGCAAGCAAATTATACCCAGAAACATTGACAGTAATCAGAAGGAAGGGGAGTGGGAGATAATGGGAGAAAAAGGGGAAGGGGCACAGAAGAACATGTGTAAAGGACACATGGATGAAGCCGAAGGTGGATAGGATTGAGGGTGGGAGGTGGGAAAGCGTGGTGCAGAGGGGAGTGCTGGGGGAAAAAATGAAGGTAGCTGTACTTGAACAGCAACAAAGAAAAGTAAAAAAGAAATACTTGGTCTGAGCCATCCTGAGTCATGGGAAAGAAGTGAGATCATCAAGATCGTGATAAAGAAGACGGAAGAGAGAACCAAACTGAGCCCACCATCTTATTACGCTTATCTAAACTCTCTGATGCCTGTAGGGTATCACACAAGTATGTCAAGCAAAAATGATGAAATCATAGCTAATTTTGGAGCATTTTATTTTTTATACCCCTGGACTCCGGTGCGCACTTTACTGTCCTCATTCCACTTAATCCTCACAATAACTTTGTTAATCACAGTCTGTTCTCTCCATTTTACACACAAGGGAATCGAAGTTTAGAAAGGTTAAATAACTTACTTGGGGTTCATAGCTGGTAACTTAAGGAGTTCTGAACCCAGATCTTACATTATTAACCACTGTGACATAATGTAAAGTGGTATACACATGCATAAACCTCCTTCCAGGGCAAATCCACAAGGACTGAAAAGGGGCTCCACCATAAACTCTATCACGCTTTTGTGAAATACAGTAAAAAGTTCTAGTAGTGGTCATTTGTCACCTGCATCTAAGCCCCTGTTTGTTGTTTAGGAAATCTTTCATCTTGTAAGACGTGATGGAAATGAGAGCTCATTTCTCTGCCATGCAGAAGACCAGCTGTGCTCATAGTATCTTTGGAATATTTGGATGCTCCTGGAGCAAGTCTCCCTAAAAAGAAAATTTTAGAGAAGAGCTACAGGGTTTGAGAATAAAGTAACACCTGTTTGGGAAAATTATTACACTCTTTTTTAACATCGCTTTTACTCTTATAATTAAATGCCTGATTAATTGGTGACGATATGATCCGAGTGATTCGCTGTGAACTGTGTTTTATCTAATGCACTAGCCATAAAATCAGGCAGGCCCTTAACCCCCGCTTGTCAGGTGGAAGTGGAGCATAGAAGTTCTGGCTTAAGCATGTCCTGGCGGCACAATTCTTTTACACGAGCGTGAATCGTTCACTCCAGTGCAGCTAATCTTGCCACATACCACCTTCAACCGCTCCCTATGGATCAATTCCTGGATTAATTGACTGAGAAGGAAAACATTCTAGACTGATTTACAGATGGTGTCACAGGTTAGGTTCCCCAGAAATAGAGATGGAGATAGAGTTTGAAATGCAGAGCATTTATTAGGAATCAAACCCTGAGAAATGAAGGGAAGAAAAGCCGGATTGAGCAGAGAAGGAAGTCAAGTGGTGATGGAGAAGCAACAAAACATGGACAGCCTCATGGGGGACTCTACAGCACCTTCATCTGCTAAGTCCCATGTTGAGCCCAAATGGCCATGCCTTTATATTGTCACCTCTATCAGTCACTGGGTGTGTGATGCCTTGGAAAGTTATGCCCTTGGGTAAAGTGGCCTTTACAACTAAAACAAACCTTGAGGAGCTGACAGCTGAAGCCTGTCTGATGACAGATGAGGCAACTAGTCCTTCTTTGAAGGATTACAAAAACCAAGTAGTGAGGCATAAAGTGGAACATCTGATTGTTCACATTTCCTTGAAGAATAAATGACTTGAGTTCATAGGCTCTTCATTCTGAGATAACAAAACAGAAAAACTGGTGTCAAGGAATTTTGATGAAGCATGGCTGAACCTTCTGTAATGGACTCAAAATGGGAGAACTTAGGTTCCAAGGTAAATGTTCATCAGAAGTCTTGTTGATAGAGAAGGCTTTCACTTATCATGTAGGCAAGATCCTCTCACGGTGAATGTTGATCAGCCTCTTTCCATAGTCACTCCAACTTCTGCTAAATAGGCTCCTAAACAAAGTGGCCTTGGTGTCGATGATAAAGCTTATGCAGAAGCTCAACATTATGGACCTCACCTCCCCAAGGCTGACCTGTTTGCTGCCACTAATGACTGATCAGTCAGTTAGCAGCAGAAACCAACTCTGAGTGACTCCTCTCCTCAGTATGGCGTACTGTCTCAGAGGAGCCAGCCATCAATTACACCGAATTCTTGTCATCGCGGAAGGGACAACCATTGATATTTTTGTCTGATGATTATTTAGCTTTCACTGCTCATCAAGCATCACCATCTGATGAATCACAAAATGCCTTATTTAACATCTCAGTGCACAACAAATATGCTTCTAAGGAGTATTCACTTTACAGAAAAAGAGGCAAAGACAATGAACTTAGAACTGCATTCTCTAAGAGCAGTTGGACATGTAAAACAATGATATGGCCTATGAAAGACTAGGGCACTGCACCATTAGCAAAATCTCTGACCTGTTACCCAAGATATAATGCTACTTTTCCCATCACCAGAATATATGGATCTTGGAACCAAAAGTTGAAAGTGGAAGAGTCTCTATTTTGTATTAGATATAGTGAACTAATGATCCACTTGAAAAATTTTGCTACCCTCCCCCTGTAAATTTAAATTAGAGTTCTCGATCCCTAATGAAGACATGTTTCCATCAGCCCATGGAGCTTTCATTGGAGCTGACTATTATTGCAGGGTCCGGCAGCAGTAAGGCCTGCTTGAGTGTGGTTGGTAGGGTACGTGAATGTCTCATGTGAGATGGACAGCAATTTGAATATTTCACCTAAAATGCCCTACAGTATGCTTGAGTGTGACATTGTTATGTAACAGAATTATGTGCTAATGATTTTGTAATAAAAGACTTTGTAATAATATGAAGGTGCATTATTTGTTCCAGACCCTGCACAATGGGAAATGGGAAAGAGGGGAGAACAGATAAAAACTAACTAATCAGCCATAATTCTCTTTCCAGTGGTAAAATTTAATGGGAGATAATAGCAAATCTGTACAGAAGTACCACGAAGCACTCAGACCCTTCAGTGATAACAGCTTGATCAGGGAATCAGAACCAAGAGAAGTGGTGGCTGAAAGCAAAGGGAACACAGACTTGCTAATAAAAGAGAAAAATCAAGATGAATTATTACCTCTAAGCAAGCTTCAGAGATGAAAACTATGGCTCCTTTTCATATTTTTTTTTGCTTTTCGTTGTATATAATTATGAATTTTAACTTATTTTTTTATTTCCTCTCACTTTCCTCACAACTTTGTATACATGTTCTGGCGGTAGTGAACTTTCCAATGTAGTCCATACATCATAGTCAGACCTGTGGCAGAACTAAAGGAGAATGAACGTCACCCAGAGATCTTGGCTGCTGCTTGCCAAGAAAAATGGTGAATTTTATTTCTTTTAGGAAGGGAGTATGAGTGTCCGTGCTTGTGTGCAAAATTTTTGTATCATGTTAAGGAAAGTACTTTTTAAAGTTCAAGTGTTTCTACTGTAACAGATCTACATGTTCCTGGAAACCTCACGTCCTACAAAATCATTTACAAATAATACAGGGCTTAGCAGGAAAAAAATAGATTGGGGCAAACTCTCAAAACCTGTGCAATTTTGTAACCAGACCAGTAACAAGTACAATAACTATTCTAGCCCAGTTTTTAAAAAGATGTTATAATTGTTAATAAATATTGTTATTTACATAGAATATCTTAAAATTCACTTCTGTTTAAGTGGGTCATAAATAAGCAAAGGTTGAGGCTGCTGATCTTCGAAGACAAGAACCAAGTGCACAAAGACTGAGCAGAACCTCAGAGCGAGCACTTGTTGAGCCGAGCACGTTCCCAAAAGAAAACAACAGGGAGAGCGTGAATGGGCACCACACGCAGTGCCCTTCTCCTCCCCGGCTTGCTGCCTTTAGCCACGTAAACATTCGCTAGTTGTACCCGATGACACAAAATACATGTGTGATGAGAAAAAGTCATAAGTGCAACCATGACATCACTCCCTCGTCTACGAATCGTGTAAGCTCATTTTTCATGGGTGCACACATTATCAGAGCAGGTTGTGTAAATTAGGAAAGAAAGGTACACATTTACCCAGGCGCTATAGTGCACATTTGTCACTGTGCTTGTCCTGTGTGCTAGTAACATTGTTCAGTTTGGAGAATCCCACTACAGTCACTGAAAACGTCAGACATATGGTTGCCTGGCTTCTCAGGCACCATAGCCTGGGCTCCACAGTTGACAGACCTACAGGAGCTTTTAAACCAAGATGAATGATGCAAAGAAGCAGAGACTGAGAGAAACTCTTTGAGGTGATGAAGACAGCAGTTGCAGGAAGCCCAGGTCACTTGGGGCAGTCAGCAGGGGCAGAGTAAAACCAGCAGCCACGAGCGTGGAAAACCAGATGTGCCTCCATGCCAAGCGGAGGGCCCAGTGCCTGTGCCTGCGGGGGAGATGCCCTCGCTGCTTCTATGGTCATTCAGAACATTGTTTCTGGCTGTTCAGACTTGCTTTCTGGGTGATTCTTTCAGCTGCTTCATACATTTAATAAAATTCTTTTCAGGCTTAATTAGGACAGTATATATCATCTGTACCTGCAACTAAGAACCCTGACTGTCACGGTCGACTCCTCTGTGAACGACTGGAGAGGAAGGACTGTGCCTCTTATCACCGAATGCAGAGTGTCTGACCTTGCACCAGGAAGGCAGGAAGTGCCCAGCAAATGTTTGTTGTGTGAATAAATGAAGAGGTGATGTGACTGTGAGAAATTCATTTGTGCCTAAAGCAATGAGGTCCAAGTAATTCAAACAACTAGCACATTAAAACTAGAATATCATTAAGATACTAATATGACCCTAATAGTAATTATTGTAATAAACATTAATAATTATTCTTAATATTTCAACATAACAGTAATCCTTTCACAAATGACAGGGAATACTATCATTTTATCTTAGATAACCATTTCATGGTAGAGTTGCATCAAGAAAAGAAAACTTGGTTTCTATTTATTTTATTTTCTCTCTACCTTGTGCTAGATGTTTGTCATAAATACCTGCACTCTGCTCTCTGCTCCCTGGCATTTCCTGCTGCCAATCTTGGTAATTTTTGCTAATTATTCAGACTCTAACCCCCATCATTTAAAGAGCAGTGACTCACTCCAAAATTGTATAGCATTCTGTGCAAAACTTGGCTGTAATCTAAAGCCCTAAATGCTTCGACCTTGCTTCTGATATTTTCAGAGAGGTAAAACAACTAAAAGAGGGGGGTTATCAGGCGGGGGAAAGTCATGATATTACAGATAACAAGAAGGAAGTAGATTATTTATACTTACTGAGAGTTGATATTTACATGCAGGATTTCCTTGTTGTTGTTGTTGTTGTTGTTGTTGTTTAATGATTGATAACTAAGCAGATTTAATCCAAGATATATAATGGCTCCGGCAGCCCTCCCTCAATAATCCAACCAGAAAAGTTGGGACAAGTATTAAGAAGTTCACCTCTCAGATCTCTAGATCTGAAAAGGTCAAGGTGAGAAAAAATATAAATGGAGTTGGGCTACAGGATCTGTGCCGATCTGTTCTTCAGCACTGTAGCCAATAATAAGTACCCAGATGCCTCTTGATTGGTGTTTGGTTTCACAAAAAGGAAGTTGCTGTTGTTTTAATCTTGACAGCAGACAAAGGGAAGATTATGTATATATGCCACACACTTTTCACCAAGCTTTTTTCTTTTCCTTCATAAAAGGTAAAGTGATATGAAAAAGGAAATGCATGTATAAATACAATGTATTCATGTGGTATTTGGATTTAAAAAAATCAACAGGCATCACTTTGCTCCTACCAGCCTAGGCTGAGAGGTGCTCTAGTTAAGCACTTTCCCAGGCCTTATTCTAGATGTAAATGTCTTAGATTTCTATCCATCTATGAAAAATAGAGAAGCGAAAGAGGGAAAAGGCCTACTGTCTCTCCTCACATAACTGACAGCCAATCTTCTTCTATACTTTTCATTTTTAAAATCTTCTCATTGAGCCAGTTTCCAATGCATTAACTTGGGAGAGCTGTTACATTTGAGCAGGTTCCACGCTGACAAACTGCATTTTGGAGTCACCAAGAGTCCCTTGATGCTTTGCCATCAGCTCACTAAATTAGTCTCCATTTCTGTTGTTTTACATTTGACTGATGGATGTATTACCTCACACTCTCGAACACTAGGAGTTGTCATAGACTCTGAGAAATAGCGTAGGGTTCACATTAGAAGTGCAATGTATATATGCCACACACTCACTTAAGCAAATATTCATAGTGTAAGGATCTTCCCTGGACTTTGGTCAGTTCCTGAGATATAAAGGATTTCAAGGATGTGATCTACATCCAAGATTACTTGGGGAAAATATACTTTCATTCTATGTGCAAAGTAGTAGGCTAGGCACCAGAGACTACCCCAAAGGAGCACAGGTTCATTATCTGAGGGGCAGACAAAATAACTCCAAGAGAATTTTAGAGAATAAGTGAATCTGGCTGGGCAGGGTACCAATGCTCCCTTATTCTAGAACCTACAGTTCCCCCATCCAGATCCCGTAGAATCTTTTCTGCCTATCCTGTGCACTGGACTCTCAACTTCCTTTGCTTCTAATTGTTTCCATCTGTAGCTGTCTTCAGAGGACTGGCCCTAGGCTAGTCGACAGCTTTGCCTGCAGGTGCGGAGAATCACAAGTGCCTAGTAGTTTACACTGCCCACACCTCCCTCCTGGGAGAAGCCAACAGCCAATGACTCACCAGTGCTGGAGTATGTCCTTCCATCGAGGCAGGGCACTTGAGATACAATAAGCACTCCAGACCTCCCCCCAGGATCAATCTGAAGCATGAACCCTTGTTTGGCTGTTTCCTCTTCCCCATCTTTGCCATTGTTTCCTGAGAACACTTCTTAGTAAATCACTTACACAGGAATTCTTATCACAGGGTTTGCTTTTGAAGAATCTGACCTAACACACCCTGTTGAGGGGTCAGGACATGCTTCTGCCTGAAGGAGAGATAGTGTTGGATTTGGAAGAGGGAGAAATGCTCTGTCCCTAAGACATGAGAAGACAACCAGGATAGAGTCAGGAATTAGCATGATATATTGGAGTGTAACACAGAGAAAATTATGGCTACATTAAAAAATATATAAGGAAGAAGGTGAAAGACCCCTTCTCCTCAATTCATCTTGACATGCCCTGCCAAAGTGAACTTTTCAAAAACAGAAGCCCTTTTTAAAATCATGGTTTAGTATGTTTGTCTCATCCCAGAACACCTGGGAAATAAAATTATAAGTACTCATTTTAGGTTTAAAGATGTGCAAAATTAATTCTATTAGGAGACCAAGATGAGAAAATGTCTCTCAGGCTTTCTTTTTGGCTTTATGAACAAGAGATTGCCCTGAAGTCAAAGGACATTGGCCAATTTAAACTCTCTAGATTTTTGTCAACCACATACCTAATAGTGAATGCTAAAATGAAAATAAATTTTAATTTGGAAAGAGGAGGCCAAAATCTCAATTATTGTTTAATCCTCCACATGGCATGAAAGAACCTTCATAATCTGACCCAGGGCTGTATTTGAAGCCTTCTCTTCTGCAATTTTCCTCCACACACATGGTTGGTTGATCCTTTACTGAGCTCCTTGCCATTATTTTAACATGCTATACTATTTCACACTCTCGTGTTTGCTCTGCTGATCCTCGAAATGTTATTCATCTACCCATCCCTGACTGATAAACTTCTCATATTTCAATACCCAACTCAAGTTTCACATTCTGTGTTCCCTTGTCCTACCTTTCCAGGCAATTTGTCATTTTTGTCTCTGTTTTTACCATACTTGGAATATACTTTCAATATAGCACTTAGAATATCACTTTTAAAAACAAACGACAGGTTAGTAGGACCCTGGAGAACTGTGTTTATTTCATCTTTGTTTCTCACCCCCATTGTAGTGCCTGACATGTGTCTAGCTCTCCATGAAAATATTCATGGACTTTGAAAGGGATTGAATAAATTTGGACTAATACAGTGGAACCAAAATGCAAAAGCCCTTGGATGGTAAACTAACTTTAAGTGTAGCCTAACTGTAGGGTGAAACATTTGGAACTCTTTCAGGAAATACAAAAAATGTGTTAAATATCTGGTGAGATAATGAAACCATCACTCTTTGCTCCCATCCTCCAGCCCTTTCTAACATCCACCAGATTGCACAGTGATGTTTCCAGTGGCATTAGCCAGGCGAGCAGATGCCCAAACTGGTCAATACAGCTGCGATTCGTCTGGGCATTTCTTATTTCGTATAGTCATCCACAGATTTGAGAAGCAGTTTTCTAAAAGCATAATGATTAAAAACAAGTTTGCATCTAGAGATTTAGATTGAAATACTGGTGTTGCCTATTATAATTGTATACTTTTGGCATGTTATTTTTCATCAGTGAAATAAAGATGAAGGCACTGACCTCACACAGTTGTAAAGAATAGTGTGCTCTTGCTGGAATATTAGGTATTATAAATAGTCATATTATGGAGGTTTTCTGTGACAATTCTTCCTTCTTTTATAAGGGAGAATTTCCCCAAGGCACCCCATTCAAAATGTGCCAGCATTAAATTACTCCACAAGTGATTAAGTGGACAAGGAATTCCAGCTTGAGGGACCAGCCCTGTGGAGACACTGAAGCCAGTGAGCTGTTCAGGTACCGAAGACCACGACTCTCCCGTTCCCTCGCACCTCTTCTCATAGGCTGCAACTGTGGCTAACCTAGGCCTGAGCTCAAACCTCAAGGTTCCCTTGAAGTGTGATGGGCTTTCTGGGCCTGGCTGAGCTGAGAATAGCCTCACATCACTGCCCGGTTTTTCATTCTCCCTCTGTTCTGCTGCTTGAACCCAGCCATAGGTCCTCCGGTTCCCTATGGCAGCAACTCCCCTGCCACTTCCCTTTGTGCCTGGCATTTGTGACTACTATGGGATCATATGTATTTTTTTTTTCAAAAGGCTGTACTTTGAGAACACGGAGTCATTATCTACAGAGACAGCTACTACAAAGCATAGCCAGAATTTTAAATGTGAAGGAATCTCCTGATTTAAATAACATTCTGATAAAGTGAAAAGAACCAGGTTTGCCCTGGATGTTTGTCTGTTTCTCATGTTAGAGAAGAAGCTCTAGCAAACTTTTAGGTTCATCTTTCCTTCTTTTCATATATTTTCTACTAATCGAAGGCCAAAACCCTTAGTTGTAGAGGAAAAAAGTGTTCTTCTTCTGGTTCTTAAGGCTCTTCTTTCTGTAAAGAAATGCTTTCCTTGAAGGTTCAGGGACATGGTATTGCTTTACCTATTTCTGCTCATGGAGTCCACATGTGATCGTGGAGGTCCACATCCTCAATCTTTCCAGCAAGCCCATCCTGCCCTGCCAGGCTCGCCCCCGTCATTGCCTCAGAGGCCTGCACCGCCTCCTAGACTCCCCACCTAGGAGCATTCCCAGCTTCCCTGTGAACTGCATGAACAGCAGCTCCTGCCCTTCTCAGTAAATCTCCCCTCTCTGAACACTTCTTATTTATTCTCTCTCTCTCTCTCTTTCACACAACACACACACATACACACACACACACACACACACAAATATCAACCGCATATGACTGAATGGCCCCCATAGCATATTTTTCCCATCCTATCATAACCATAGAGC
The DNA here is from genome assembly GCA_004027735.1 of Carollia perspicillata. Classification (NCBI taxonomy): domain Eukaryota; kingdom Metazoa; phylum Chordata; class Mammalia; order Chiroptera; family Phyllostomidae; genus Carollia; species Carollia perspicillata. Next base: position 19,186 of record PVKM010005666.1, read on the forward strand.
AAGATTCATATTTATTTATTCACACCCCAAAATCTATACCATTTGAAGTCATGAGAAACACACATTCAAAATCCACAGGGGCTATGAGGCTATATATGGCCTCATATAATATATATATTGAGCAGAAAAATGACACCAGGAAAATAATCTTTCAGGAAGACTGACCTGTCAATGATAGGCAGGAAGTAGAATTGAAAGGTGGTACACTGGGTAGAAGAGTTTATGATTCTCGGGCAGAAGTTGTCAAGAATTTTGAACAGTGAAGGATGAAAGAAAGGGCATGCTATTGGGAGACGTTCAGGGAGAAGAATTAACTGGTGTAGCTTGGATAAGGAATATATATATTATAATATATATGTATTTCACCCCAAATTAATCACTAGGTGTGCCTGTGTCCATCCTCAAGGTCCCTCACCTGCCACTCACTACCAATATCACTTCTGTCACCTTACAATAGCTTCCATAGCTTCCAAACCTTCCCCGACCAAAGTCCTATGCATCTTCTCTCCTTCCTTCCCTCTCTAAAGCACTTGACCATTTCTCGCTACTTATTCTTCTTCTCCAAACTGTATCTGCAAGCCCTCTTTTTACTAAAGTCTTTAATTTGTGAAAGATCCTCTAGTTACTAGCATCCACCTGCCTTTGAAACCAGATAAGGGATTATAAGTAGCACATTATTTTGCATTAGAATGATGGTTTCCCAAGGACACGAAGGCGGACGAATGGGACTGCAGTGCACATGCAGATAAACTAACCGGTGAGGCATCAGCACTTCAGGGAGAGTGTATCAACCAGCCAGTAAGTGTTTTGTTTTTCCTCAATTTCTCCAGTTTTCTCCAAATTTCCCCAATTGATTTGGCCATTTTCACATAGAGGTAGCTTTACAATATTGAATAGCAATGGTACAGACATTGACTATACCTAGAACTGAGTTTACCCTCTTCACTAGGTAGGTCTGCTCTCCTGATCCACTCCCATTCACACTTTCATTTTCCTTAGTCATTCAGGCTTGAAAGCTGGAAACAATCCTTGGCTCTCCTCTATTACTCCCTTATCCAAGCTACACCAGTTAATTCTTCTCCCTGAACGTCTCCCAATAGCATGCCCTTTCTTTCATCCTTCACTGTTCAAAATTCTTGACAACTTCTGCCCGAGAATCATAAACTCTTCTACCCAGTGTACCACCTTTCAATTCTACTTCCTGCCTATCATTGACAGGTCAGTCTTCCTGAAAGATTACTTTCCTGGTGTCATTTTTCTGCTCAAAAATCTCCAGTGGCCCCCCAATTCCTGCTTGTTGAATCAGTAAGAACAATTAGTATCATTAATTACTCTCCTACAATTCCAATTCAAATAAGCAAGGGATGGGAGCAGTGGGTTTGGCCCATATAGGCACCTTGTGGTGTCAATATGTTGTTCACGTAATCAACCATCTTCAGGAAGTACTTGATCCAACAAACAAGAAAACAGTATGGGAAACAAAAAACAGAGGAGGATGAGGAGATAAGAAAGGGAAGGAGGGGGATGGGAAGAAGAAGGGAACAAAGGGAATGGATGAGAGGAAGAGCACATAATCGCTTCTTTCCAGATTTCTTTCTTTTTTCCACATCTGGATGCCCCTTTTCACATAAGGCCATTTTATTTTTTTTTAAAGTGGGTTCTAATAAAAAAAAGTAAAATTCATGAAACTAAAAAAAAAAACACACACATGATTTGCCTTGATTTTTATGCTCTCCTGGAAAATATTAGACCAATATAGCTCTCTCTATTCCAATTTTCTAATTTAGAAAGGGGGAAATAGAAAAATAGTTTTGTAGCTTTCTCACATAAAAGTCAATGAGTCTTTCCCACATAAAAATCCTGTATATTTGAAACCTACATAGCTCGGATGTAGTGCTTAGCAGTTTCTCTATTCTTTTAAGATTTTTTCTGTCACCTTTGCTTATGTGTTGATTAGTATGTCAAAGACAATACTGAGACTGAGAAATGATAGTGTGCACTTAAGGTGCTTTATTGGCATGATGTAGAAAGTAAACAACTTTAAAACTGGCAAGCAAGCTTTCTCAATTAACCTATGCTTTTACGAGTGAATGCAGAGGCATAATGAGAGAAAGAAATTAATAATGAAAGTAAAAATAATTTGTCTTAAAAGAAGAAATAACAACTAATAGCTGCTGCTAATTTTAATATTGAGCTTGGTTCTTTAAGTCACCCCATAGAAAATCCACTGAGAAGTAGACCCAATGTGAAGAGATGAGTTAAGATATTTTAATTAAATTTAAAGACTTTCTCGACCCAGGGGAAAGGGCATAATTAGCTGTTTTCTAACGCATTTAACCTGAAGATGCTTGAATCAGCAGATAATTGAATGTCTTAAAAGAAGCAGTGAGTTCCGATTATGAGACTTTGTTGTTGGAGTAAAGAAGAAGTTATTTGTTCTTTATTCAAGAGAATTTATACCAATATAGAAGAGAGGAGAGGAATAGGCAATTAGCAACCATCTCAGGCCCAAGACTGTGTGTGCATCTTACCCTGGTGGCTCTTAGGAGGAGAACTGGGCTACTTAAGACTTGAGTCTGCTTTGTTATTCTCATGCAAGATCTCCATCCAAATGCCAAATAAATTACTACCAAAAATAGAGTGAAGTACTCGCAGCAGCATAATGAACCAGCTGGAAGGACGCCTGCATCACTAACTCACTCCAATATATTGGACGTTGGCATGTTGCTGTGTTGTTTGGGAGGGCACATACATCCAAATCTACAGGCTAACAAGCTGTGCTCAGATGGAGTTTACTGAAGAAGCACCCGGGTCATACGGTGCTTATGCAAATTTGAGTGAGGCAGAGTCTCCTTGTAAAGGAAAACATGTCTTGTGAACTCTAAGTCTGAAATTATCTTATTACATTACTTAAATATTAACATACATGAATGCTATATTTATATATTATTATCTTTATTAATTAGTATATAATTTAAAAAACAAAAGTTTATAAAATAAATAGAACAAACAAATGAAATTCAAATTAACATTGTTTTGCTGTAAGTGAATCTCCACTGAAAACCTATTATGACACAGATTCTGTTGATTTTGTCATGCCTAATATTGTGTACCTTGTGGTGATTCAATTTTCCATCACTCTTCTTCATTTGGACTACTGGAAAACTGACCTTCCTATTAGCCATGAAGGCATTTAGCTTTCATTTGTTTTGATACATTTTAAGTGTTAAGTCAAAATTTTTTCCTCACTTATTGATCCTGGATTATTAATGTAGTAATATCAAGCTGAATAAAAGTAAAACAAAGATAAACTCAGATGTTGAATATACCATGTAGTAATTTTATTATTTTGCTCTCTAAGCAGACATAAAAATATTATTTTACTCCTTCTCATCCATTCACGTACTCATTTTATGTAAGAACTGGTGTTTGCTGTGTATTAGCTCCTGCAAGTGATGATGATAAAATGATGATGATGATAATGATGAGTACTGTACAATCCCTGGTCAAAAAAAATTAAAAATAGCTTAAAATTAAGTGTCCATCAATAAATTCAAAGAGCTACATCTTTAGATTATATTAAAGCCATTAGAAAAATACATGGGTCAGGCTAAGAAAGTTTGGAAGTAGCAGAACACATATCATTGAAATGACAGATAAGGCTCAAAATTAAAAATAATTCCCACAGTGATGATGATGATGATGATTATATTTACACACACTGTTGAGCGTATATCAGGTGTCAGTCCTAGTTAGTTGTTATTTAACCTTCACAGCAACTTACCATTTTATACTTAAGACAAATGATACTCAAAAGTACATAGCTAGTAGTGATAGAGCTAGGATTTTAAATTATACAGTAATTCAAAAATTATATTTCTACATAAAAGAGTTGGTATTCAAATGGGACATTGTTTATAATGAACAAATGTGAATTGAACACATATAATGTATTGGGTAGTCTTAGATGCCAAGTAGTTCATACATATTATGTAATATAATGTTTAATAAATTATATCCCATATGCATGTATATATTCTAAAAATCATTAATAATATGTAGTTACATACTTAATAATAGTATGATGGTTAATTGTATGTGTCAAATTCATGTGGCCAAAGGGTGCCCACATGCTTGATGAAACATTCTGAATGTTTCTGTGAGTTGAGAAACAAACTAAAACCTTAAAAGGCATCCAGTTTACCTGAAAGTATATTTGCTGAATTCACTGCTGAGTGGAAGTCTGGTTGGCTGGGCCAAATTTTCTAAAGGAAAGAAAGAGTGAAATCTGCTGGCATTCCTCAGTTCTTTGCTTTCCTGAAAAACCTCACTGGAAGAAAAGAAATTTACTATATTTGAAGTCTTATTGGTCAGGAAGCCTAAAAGCTTGACTGAGAATCTCTGAAGAGCAACCACATTCTTGAAGATCTTCTGGACTGAAAACACATATATTTGAAAGAATAGTAAACATATTTCATGAGGGACATACCTAGAGAAGAGGATGAAGAAGAGTTAGACTGGGTTGTTCTACACCTACAACCACACTCTGACCCAGGTGGATTTCTTGTTGAATTGAGATGATCCACTCCTCATCCTATCTGCTTAACATAGGAAATGGGAGACCCCCTGGTGGAATATAACATCACCAGTATTCTCTGAGGCTCTTTAGTACACAGTGCCCAGTATATAATTTTTAATGATTAGATATAAGAAGAGACAAGGAAATATCACAGAAAAAGAATAGAAACAACATTAATAAAAATATAGACAGACCCACATATGATCTATATACTGGAGTTAACCCACAACGTCTTTGAAAGAACTGTGAATCATATGTTCAAAAAAAGAGGATGGGGTACACAAAATAAATGAAACAATCCAAGTTTGGCATCTCTAAAAATCAAATGGATATTCTATAACTCGAAAATTAGATAGATGTAATATTTTACATATGTCATATTAAATGGGTTAAAGCAGACAGGTTGCAAACATGCGATTAGTAATATAGGAAGCATTGGACGAGTGAAACAGGTACATGGGACACCTGGAAGCTCGTGTAGTTGGAGTTCCAGAAAGAGAGAAGAGAGGGAATGTAGCAGAAAAAAACACTTGAAGAGACGCTGACAGAATGGTTTCTAAAATGGATAAAAGATATCAACCCAAAGAATTCCAATGAGGAAGAACTCAATTCACAGGGAGAGAAACAAAAAGAAAACCACATCTAGGCATATCACAGAGTGACAGGGATAAAAATGATATTACTTTTAAAGTAGTAACTGTAAGACTGGCAGCTGAATTCTCAACAGAACTGATGTAAGCCAGAAACAAAAGAATAACACTTCTAACTGTTAAAAACAATAATTAGCTGCCAACTTAAAATTTTATATGCAATAAAAATTTCTTTCAAAAATGAAAAAGTAAAGCCACTTCAGGCAAAATTTTGAGAGGATATTTTGCTAGACCTACTGAAAGAAAATCTAAAGGGAATTTAAGCAAATAGAAATTCATCCCAGTTGAAAACTTGACAAAACAGAAGAGGAATAAAAATCTTATTGAGTCATTTTAAGGAATATTGACCATACAAATTATATTTAAGGTCTTTTTTCTGTTACAACACCTGTAAAACTAAAATACTAAATAAAAATTACTAAAAGGTAAGAGGGAATAAATAGAGCTTAAAGGTCCTAAGATTCAAGTAATATGTATGGGATAAAAGCAATAATTTGTATTCAAACTTAATAAGTAAAGAATGAATAATTACATTTTGGTTATCTAGTAAGATGAAAACTAATTTTTCAATAGAAGTGGAAATACTGTTACCAGTCATTTTATAATTTTATAATTTTGATAAAATTGAAAGAATACAAACCACAATAGGTATACCAAGGCTCAATAAAATACTTATTGTACCTCTGCTTATCAATTATGTTTACTTATACCTAAAAAGAATAAAATTTAACAGGACAAGGAAGTCTGAGAAAATGTCATTAGAAATTATAGCTAAAATGTAAGATGTAATGAGATTTTATAATGTATTTAATACACCGGGAACAAAACCATATCTTATTCTTTCAACATAAAAGTCACCCTTCAGTATTTAACTTTCCTGTCATATTTAAGCGTTCAAAAAGAAAGTAGAGAACTGCTGGTAGTCAGTATCCCCAATGCATAATGACAGTAATAAAAATTATTAAATTTCAGGGGGTATGCCATGCTGCAGTTATCAAGGAATTCTTCAAGAAATGGGTGGAACTTGAAGTGGGCCCTGAAATATGACTTGAAAACACATTTCACTTCTTGATAAAAAATGTACTACAAAGAAGAGAAAGAAATGTGCTTTCCTATAATCTTTGGCTAGAAATAGGAAATGAAATCTAATACTAATATTAAAGATACGAATTTGGACTCTTAACTACATCCCTCACAACAATATTCTTTTTAAGGTATAATTTATTTAATCTATGATAAATGTTATATTTAAACTCTGTGCTAATATTTTTATTTATTTTTTATTTAAGCACAGTTGGTATACAATATTATATTGGTTATACTGTCTCAGTTATACAATATAGAATATAGTGATTTGACATTTTTATACCTTACATACAATATGATCACCCCTCTAATTCTAGTAGTCATCTATCACCATGCAAACTTATCACAGTATTACAGACTCTATTTCCCTTACACTTTTCATTTATTCCCCTACCCTCCCTTCTGAGTTCTTTCTGTGAGTCAATTAAAATATAGAGCTTAATAATTTATCCAATTTCTAAGAACATTTGAATGTTCATTAATATCTGTAGAATCCTAACTTAAGTTGTACTATTTACATTACAGTGTAGATATATGTATATTTATTATTTATATGTAAAATAGAATTTATTTAAAAACACTTCTAGACTAACCAATGATCACAGAATCACAGGATCTTAGAGGTGGAAAAATATTACATAAGACTCTATGCCTTCAGAGGCACCAGCGTAGTTACTTTGGTTTTCAAAAAGGGAGATGGGAAATCCTGTGACCTTTGAGTGCAATCCAGCAACCTTCAAGAACATAGATTCCAATGAACTTTATGTAGATACTATAGTAAGAAATAATTAAAAAGCTGTCGAAGATTATTCAAAGATGCATCGGAGATAATCACCATGGAGTTGATGGCAGCAGCCACAAGAGTACAATTAAATGCTTCTACAAGAATTAGCCACTTTTAATACTTAGTTAATAGGGGAAATTCCTCCATGAATAATTTTAGTGTGGCTTTTTTTAATGGGTTTACCACCAGAACATAGGTGCCAGTGAAAACCTTTGCTAAATGTAAGCCAAAATGGGGAAAGAAAAGATTCATATTAATGTCTACATCATCGGACGTGTAGATTCAGGCAAGTCCACCACTGCTGGTCATCTGACCTACACACACGGTGGGACTGACAGAGGGACCACTGAAAACTTTAAGAAGGAAGCTGCTGCAATGAGTGTGGGCTCCTTCAAATATGCCTGGGTCCTGCATAAACTAAAAGCTGAACCTGTGCAAGGTTTAACTCCGTATGAAAATTTGAGGCCAGTAAGTGTTATGTGACCATGACTGATGCCCCAGGACACAGGGGATTTTTCAAAATCATGATTATAGGCACGTGCCAGGCTGACTCTGCTGTCCTGATTGTTGCTGCTGGTGTTAGTGAACTTGAAGGAGGTAACTCCAAGATTGGGCAGACTCATGAGCATGCCTTTCTGGCTTACACACTGCTTGTGAAGTAACTAATTGTTTCTGTTAAAACAGATTTCCCTGAGCAACCCTTCAACCAGAGAAAGAATGAGGAAATCATTAAGGAAGTCAGCACCTACATAAGAAAATTGGCTACAGTAGCATTTTTGCCAATTTCTACATGGAACAGTGAAACCATGTTAAAGCCAAGTACAAACATGCTTTGGCCATGCATGGAAAGTCACCTGTAAAGATGGCAACACCATTGGACCCGTGGTACTTGAAGCTCTGAATTTTATCCTGTGACCAGTTTATCCAACTGACAGCCCCTTAGCTTTGTTCTTCTAGGATGTCTTCAAAACTGGGACGGTCCCTGAGGGGGCAGGTGGAGACTTCTATTCTCAAACATGACATGGTCTGTTGAAATACACCATGAAGCTTTGAAGGAAGCTCTTCCTGGGGACAGCGTGAGCTTCGGTGTCATGAAAGTGTCTGTCAAAGATATTCGTCCTAAAAATGTTCCACCAATGGAAACAGCAGGCTTCACTGCTCAGGTGATTACCCTAAAGCACCCAGACCAAATTAGTGCTGCCTATAAACCTGTGCTGGATGGCTAACCGTGTTACATTGCTTACAGCACAGGTGGCAAACACAAGGCCCACGTGCCAAATCCAGCCCTCCACCTTGTTTTATCTGGCCCAGCACCTTGTTTCTACCCGGCGGCAGCACCAAGCTCTCGCTTAACTATTAAGGAGTAGTTATATTTATGCAGGCCTAAAATTACATTTGGCCCTTTGAAGGCAATCGTGAGGCTGATGTGGCCCCTGGTGAAAAGGAGTTTGACACCCCTGGTTACAGGCTTGCTAAGCTGAAGGAGAAGATTGGTCACCATTCTGGTAAGAAGCTGGAAAATGGCCTCAAATTCTTGATATCTAGTGATGCTGCCATGGCTGAAATGGTTCTTTAAAACCTGTGTGTTGAGAGCTTCTCTGAACTATCTTCTTCTGGGTCATCTGGTTGTTTGTAACAGAGACAGACTGTAGCTTTGTTGTCATCAAGACAGTGGACAAGAAGGCTGCAGGGGCTGGCAAGGACACCAAGTCTGCCCATAAAATTCATTAGGCTATATGAGTATCACCCTTAAGGCCCGCTCCCTCCCCGGTCTTGATCAGTGGTAGAAGGAGGTCTCTGAACCATTTGTCTCAGTTGGCCATTTCAGTTTAATAGTAAATGTCTGGTCAATTATAACAATGAAATGTAAAATCTTCAGAGGGAAAAGAGGATGTTTTGTGGATCATTTTTTTCTTTGACAGTTCCAAGTTACTGGTTTTTAAAATCAGTATTTTTTAATAAAAGCAATTTGACCAAAAATCTGTCAGAATTTTGAGACCCATTCAAACAAAATTTAATGAGAAAAAAATTCAATGTAAAAAACAAAATGCAAAACTATGCCTATAAGATCATTCCAAAATATAAATATAATAGGGAAGATATGTGGGTACAGGGATAAATATAAACCTATAGAAATGTAGAAAATGACTGAAGGTAAAAAATTGCTAGCAGTAATTCTTTCTTAATAGTTACAGGTGGTTTTTGTTTCTTATTTTCTAAAATTCTGGTTTCCAATTTTTTTAAACAATGTATTTCTAACTTGAAATCAAGCTACTTTCATTTTAAATTTGCAAATCCATAATATTAATCATTAGTCATTTTGTATTCCTTAGCTGATTGCTCTTAAAGTATTTAATTTTATAACTCATCTAAGACACTAATTTAAAAAAATAAACAAAATGAAAGCACATTTCACACCAAAAATTGGTGATATCAAACAAATATCTGGCCCTCAAAGAAAAATGCAAAAAAGATGGATAGAAATTACGGAAATGAGAGAAAGGCAAGCTGATTTGGGGGTTGAAAGGCTAGACCTAAAACAGAAAGTCCAAGGAAGTGTCTGCCTAACCCTGATTCGGTCAAGGTAAAAATGACAAGGATCACAGTGAAGAAAGCTGATCAACACTACCTCAGTAAATTGATCAAGATCAATATCAGCGGTGGTATGTCACATGATAGCATGTACTCTTGATATGATGTGTTGATTTTACCTTTGTTCTTCCTTCCCAAACCCCTAAACCTCAGTCTAGTCATGAGGAAAACATCATACAAATCCCAGCTGAAGAGTGTTCTTCAAAATACCTGACTAGTACCCCTCCAAACTGTCAAGGTTACCAAAAACAAAGAAAGTCTGCGAAACTGTCACAACCAAGAGCCACCTAATGAAACACGATAGCAAATATAATGTGGTATCTAAGATATTAATAATAGGGAAAATTGGGTGTGGGATATGTCAAAAGTATTTTACTATTTTCATGACTTTTCCATAAATCTACATCTGTTCTAAAATCATAAGTTGATTTAGAATTATACACACACAGATACAGGTACCCGGTGTGCAGAGTATATGTCACCACTGCTGAGACTGTTGACACCCGTCTTCAACCATATACTCTTACAACAAGACTATTCTTTTGTCCATCTTGATCTTTCCTGGAACTTCTTATACCGTGCTTTTTACATAGTTACTACAGGACGAATGTGCCTAGAATTGAACAAGAAAATGATCCAATGGCACTTACACAGTAAGAAAACAGAAGTTCCTGGTAAGATGCATTTTTTTCCCATTTGTAGCAATTATTCATAATTTAATCTTACTTTGAGAGAAAGACCTGGAATGGTGGACTGAAATTTTAAAAAGAAAATAAAAAATGAACGCAGGGATACAGTAACATATAGGAATCTCATAGAATCTATAGACATCTTAATTTGCAAAATTACCTTAAAGATCATTGCTTAAAGCTTGAAAGGCAAAACAGGGAGAACATATTGAAGAAGACAACACATCAGATCTGCATTCCAAAGACTGTTCTGAGGACAAGATGTGGAAAATCTATGTGAACACCCTTTGAAAATCACTACATAGTCGAAGAGCAGTGCTTAAATGTCCTCAGGTGTGGAGCATCTGAAATCAGCGCTCCTTGGAGATCATAATAAATACTGATGTACTGAACTGTATTAGAGGAACTATTTTAATGGCAGAAAAATATAACAATGTGATGCAAAATGAGATCACACTGTAAGAACACAACACAAACAAATATACACACAAAGCTGTTAAGCTCAGCCCTATTTTTTCCTTGATGATTTTCACCATTATTATTCACCTGATGTTTTGTTTTCTTCTACTTCCTGTATCTTCTTGTTAACTGTATGTCTTCCCCACTGAAGTTTAAGAAAGCATACATGTCTTAATTTTTATGTCTTTAGAATGTAATAGTTTGGCACATAGTGTACATTTATTTAACAAATATTTCTGGAGCGTTTACTAGAAGTCATGAAATATAGTAAAAGACCAAGATTCCTGTTCATATGGTACTGACATTCGAATTCTAATGGATTAAAATGCTAACAGGTAATGATGTCATGGAAAAAATGAAGAGCCGGGTAAGAAGAAATGGGAGTTGGAAAGGGAAACAGGTTGCCGTGTTCAGCAGGTAAGCTGCATGGGGACGGGGAGATTTAAAAAAGAACTTGGAAGTATAGGCAAACATGATACTCAAACAGCTTGGTTCTCGAACAATTTGGTTTTCAACCAAGACGTTTGTGGAAAAATGTCTCAGTTGTCTAACAAAACTTGAGGTCTTGATTCTTGACCTAGCAACCCTTTCATGCTGATACCTGTATGATCAGTCACTTGCCTCCGAAGTGACAAACAAAGGAGATTCTGTTTTTGAACAAACCATTTCTCGAAGAGTTTTCTGGAATGAATTGAACTCAAGAACTGAGGTTTCCATGTAATGGCTTCAGGCAAGCAGGTACCTTGGGGGCAAAGCATTCCAGGAAGAAAAACAGGGCAATGAACCTAACATGCAAGTTAGCCTGGCCTGTTCAAAGAGCACCCAGGAGGCCAATGTGCCTGGAACTGTGTGAATGGAAAGACGAGGGTGTGGGCAAAGTCAGGGCTGGCATGGCCATGGAGGGCCTTGTAGGGCATTTTAAAGACTTGTGCTTTTCCTCTGTAGGAAAATGGCAGCCCCTGCTGAGTTCTGAGCAGGAGGCACCTATATGACCTACATCTGAGTCAAAGGCTCACTCTGGCTGCTGAGTAGAGGACAGAGTATGTAATAGCAAAAGCAGAAGCAAAAGACCTGTCAGGAGGTGATTGCCATATTCTTTGGTGGCTCAGATCAAAGTAGTAGGTGTGTCCATGAGGACAATGAGCTGGATGCTGAGTATATCAAAACAGAGTCCACAGGATTTTACGATGGATTCAACAAATACTTTAAATGGGTAAATATTGGTCAACATTCATCATTAAGCAAACAACATCAGTGCCAAAGACTTGATAAACATTTATTGGCAAAGAAGCTTAAAATAAAACAAAAAACATATCCGCTACATTAACGTTATGACCATTACGTTTCTATTTTGTTGAGAATGACTAGTTGCTGGGCTTCGACCTCCGATCATTGGCACCCAACTTGCAGGGTTTTTCTTGCAGGATCACAGGGTTTTTCCAGGACAGGGTTTGAGAACTGCTAAGCCATACCAATGTGAGGACTGACAATGATGACATTGAAATTGCTTTTTCACCAGTACTAAGAAGGGCGTCTCCCCTGTTAAAAGGGACATCATCGTCAGGTTTCCGCCTGACACTGGGCGGTGCCCTAGGAGCCAGGCAGGCGTAAAGGCTCACAGTGCTGAGTCCTTGCTCTGGCTCTGCTTTCTGGTCGACGCCTCTTTCTAGTTCTCATTACTTTGATAAAGATATTAGCAAAGCAGCAGGAAAAATTAAAGTGCCCGTAATCCTCAGCACCCACCATTAACTTCTGAAATATTATTGCATGTTAGCTTTTACTGTTACTTTACAAAAGCACTTACTTACTAAAAGTCAGGGAAGCCAAAAAACAAAACCTGCTGCTGGTAGTGAGGACGAGGATGATTGCCTCTTTGCAGATTGTGGGGTCCCCTTTCCCAAAGCAACAGGGGTCCTTTGAATCTCCTTTTTGCTGAGTTTGTCGAGAAATAGAAGATTCCTTCCAGGGCATGTGGGGGTTGGAAAACATGTCCTTCCAAGAAGTGGGTGATCTAGGCCTTCCATGTTCTATGTTCCTTCCTCATTCTTCTTACATCCTTCTTTTTTCTGCTTTCACTGGCCTCCCAGGGATCCAAGCCTACTCACAGGAAGTTAACCGAGGTTATTTATATACTTTGCATATCCCCTTTATTCGGGGGATACACATTATAGGCTTAAGTTGTACAATATCAGACTTTTTCCACCTCCTATCCATCAGGCGGGACATTGTTTTATTTACTCAGGGGATATAGGGACTGTAGCATATTTCCTCAGGGGAAAGGGGGAGAATTTCGGTATTTGGAGCACGTCGAAGCTCCCTAAATCAGCTTTCTAGCAGCCACAACCTTCTCTAAAATTTTGTGCCTAATTTCCAGATCATGCTGAGAATGTGAGGCCCCAATTTTTCTCTTTACAAAATTGTACCACTTTATACGCACTCTGCCTCACAGGGCCTTTCTGAAGACAAATGAAATAATGCCATCTGTTCAATCCAAGTCTGTCCCCCCACAACTCAATGAAAGATGCTATGTATTATGACCAAGCTTTCTCTTCAGCTGAATTTAGAAACCACAGCTTACAGTGCTTCCTATGTTTATTCACAGTGGTATCTAATCTTGCATAAGACAGTGGAGGCCTGGGCATTTGCATTTCTTCTGGTGTCCCACTCTCCCAGCCAAGAAACACATGAAGAAGGGTCTTCACTGGCCCAGAGCTCCTCATAGTATTCCATTCATGCCTGCCACTCACTGACAGAGAAAGCCCCCCACAAGCAGGCTCAGCTCTCTTAAAGAGCTCTGCCGGATTCAGGAAGACACGGCTTTTTGTTTGGCACCATAGGACCCTGTGTGACACTCCACGGCCTGGGCTAGGGGCTGTCACAGCCGCCTTTCACAATTCAAAGAGAAAAGGAAAAGGAAAATAGCCTGCCTTTGAGCGTCAGAGATGTGGGAGAGGCAGAAATCAAATCGTGAATAAATAAATAAAAATACCAACAGCTGTGATATTTAAAACAGACAATCACTATAACAACAAATGACAACCCTGCAGCCTGAAGAATCTGCTAATAAACTGTCTGCTGTGACTTATTAAAGATAAACTTATGAGCCATGATTATTCAACCATTAAACCTAAGTGGAAATCAAAGGAAGAGTGTTGTCAGATGATGAATTTGGTGCCATGTGGCCTAGGAAAATTACTCATCAAGTTTGAATCCTGATGTTTCCATCCTCGAAGGATTGGTCCCTTGAGATTTTGGCACTATTTATGCAAAAGCTTTCTTCTCTTTTTCCTTTAATTATAACTTCAGTTTGCTAATGTGTGGCTTTTTTGTCTTCAATAAATTGCTGTGATAAGCACATCACATCTCATCTCATTATCCATACAATAATGGAAGTGCCGTTCAATTCGGCAAGGGCGCGGCGACTGGAAGGCAGAATTCGAAAAAGACGTTCCTCGGAGCCACCTGCTGAGGGGGCGGTGCAGCTTCCATCCTGAGGCTGATGTTGAAAAAGCTGCTGAGAAGTCTGGTTTGCGGGTAGCTCGGTCGATGTATTAGCTAATTTAACCTAACAAGCATCCAGTTCCAGTTCAGAGGTCAGCCAATTCACATTTCACTTGGATCTCAATCACTGCCATTGCCATTGTCGTCAGTGACGTGGTTAATAGCAACCGCAGCCTACTGAGACAGAAACAACATTGTAGGATAAGATTATTGTCTGAGCATGCCATTTGAAGACATTAAAGAATGACCCAGATTGAAAATAATCTTCAGTTAATGTCCTATGTTATTATTACTATGTACGGGATGCAACAGAGCATACATAACAGTAGGGGCTGAGCTTCTCAATCTGGTCGTGTGTTCAAGGGTTGCCTTTCAAACCCCTGCTTGATATTGACATTACCTAAGAGCTTTGAATTAGGAATTTGTTGCCATCCCCATTAATCAGAGTCATGTTCTATACTTTTTTAAATCAGAAACACAACACTAACTGTTAAATTTGGACAACTTAGAGTGGTGCAAAACTATGTGACAGATTAAAGGGGATAAAGAGTCAGTGAAATTTCACTCTTCTATCGTGCTTTTTTTTTTATTTGGCCCCTTTCCACCTCAGCCACTTTAATATCTCCATGTGATGCTCCCTTCCCCAGAGAGATTTCCTGCACTCAGGTCCTTCCTTTGTGCTCTCGTGCCTGTAATAAATGTACCTGCAGGGCACATATTATATACTCAACAGCTTTTTGAATGAATAAATTAATAGATGGCCTAAGCACTTAGATATAGGCCTAATTCTCAAATTAGGGCATAAATGAGGGAAATAAACATGGTGTTTCTAGCACATATGAAATAGAGGTCAAGAGGCTAAGCTTCAGCTGCATACAGGTAGCATGAATAAGAAATAAGCCCACATAAAGTCTGGAATAGGGAATCAAAAGTTGGTGCTGAACTACAGGGTGATAATCATATAAGTCACACTTACCCTGAATTCACTGAGGACTTCTCGAAATTGTAATACAGTAATTCTCATGCATGGCAAGATGTTAGAATGACCTGCAAAGGTCTTCTTTTCTTTTACAATTGAAATGCCCAAGTCATATCCCCAAGCAGATAAATAAAAATATCTAAGGAGGGCACCCATAAATCTGTGTCTTTATATTTGATAATGACTACTGAACAGGCAATTTAGCCTCCACTTGACCTTTACCTACTGAACCACTTTGTGAGAATATGCAGCCCCTTAAAGTAGCCATTTTCACAGCAAAACCAAGGTTAACCTAAAACATCGATCTACTAACACAACTGAAGTAATATGCAGAATAATAGAACTCAATTACATGTGCAATCCCTGAATACCACAAAATGAAAATGAAGCTGGAAACCTCTAAAAACCTCTTTAGATTCAATAGAAAAATGCTACAGTGTGATCTAGGCAATAACCAAGAGCTTTGCTTTCCCACATTAGGTATCTTTACAATGAACGTTTACTTGAGAGGTGTAAAGTCACACACTGCATCTAAAGAGACCCTCTGCTCCCAGGACCCAGCAGGAATCCGAAATGCTGTTTTCATTTCATGACTTGAGAGCAGAATGCATCTTGTTCTGGTAACGGATGTGTTCCTTGAAAGTTCTGCAAACTTGGAATGTTTAAAGTAATTGAAATGATGAGCTCGCTACTTAAAGAAAACATGAAATTCTTCTGCGTTAAAAAGTGTTTAGAGTTTCTAAAACACTTCTGAATGTGTCTGTTTTATCTGTGGTTTTTAGTGTAGAATTGTATAATAACTAGCTTATTATTACAAGGGCTTGGGTGTTATGCTGTCC
Organism: Carollia perspicillata; assembly: GCA_004027735.1. Taxonomy (NCBI): domain Eukaryota; kingdom Metazoa; phylum Chordata; class Mammalia; order Chiroptera; family Phyllostomidae; genus Carollia; species Carollia perspicillata. Next base: position 35,344 of record PVKM010005666.1, read on the forward strand.
TCTGAAACAGAAAACCACATATAACGAAAGTCTGCTGTAAGCTAGAAATTATTAGAAAACTGGTTAAACTGAAATTTCGGGAAAGACACATATGCTTTATGAGAAAACCTAGTTACTGAAAATGTAATTTAACAACTGCTATTATGTGCTAAAGTCAGAAGTTGTTAATATGGCAATTGTCACTTTGAAAATTAAAAAAATATGGTGTGTTATACTTCACACCAAATTTTCAGAGAGGTATATGTTCCTTAAAATGAGGCATGCCATTACACTTGCATTCGTATGAAGCTTTTATTTCCCAACTTTTATTCAGATAAGGCATTTAATTGTATCCTTCTCATTAGTGAGAGAGACTTTAAAAATTGTGTATGGGAAACTAAGCAATGAAGCAAATATCCACTATTATTGTTATTCCCATTTTACAGAAGAAGCAAATAGGTTCAGGGAAAGTAAGAGTTCTGTCCAAGGTCATACACAGTGTCTATGACAGAAATGGAAATTCAATTCATACTTCTTGGCTCCCAAGTCATTTTCATCAGACCGTGATTATAAAGACACAGCTTGCAAATGTTAATGTCCAATTCCCTTTGGATTCATGTTAAAGTACAGCCAAAACTGTCATTTTGTAGAGCCTAGAAATGAATTATTGGCCCAAAATACATAGAATTGCCATCAATTTCCATCCAAAATTTATATTTAGACCAAAAAGATATCAATAATGTTCTTTTTGCCCACAATGTTTTTTTTTAAAAAAAGGATAAGATTTCCTAACAGAGCTATTCTTTGCTTGAGTCAGTTCATGAGTCAATTGGTCTTTGGGCAAAAATGAAAAATTCATCACTGTGACGACTGACTGTATGCAAGGCCTCACAATAAAGAGCAGTTAGAGTGTGCATGTGATAAGCCTCATCTTAACACTGTAAGTAAACAAGATGAGCATCAGATTGTCCTCACTGACCAACAGGAAAGCAGAGTGAGGATGTGGGCAGGAAAGATTAAGACCTGAACTAGCACCTGGAACCTTGCCAGACATTTTTGGTACATGGTTTTAGGGAAAATGCTTGTTTTCCACTTTGTTTTTACTTTACTGTTTGTTTGCTTTGCACAGAGATGACCGTGTGTTAGCATTACAATCCTGGCCTCCCTGCATCTCCTCCCTCATTCGCTCCATTCTCACTAGTGAGTGAGAGGAGAAACTGGAGCCTTCCTCTTCTCTCTGTCTTCTGAGTCAGCCTGTCCACACGGAGCTCTGGCTCCCAGCTGTGCTCTGCCCTGGGGAAGCCTCGCTGCTGAGAGGCCCTGTCCCCTTATTAGAGATATTTCAGGTGGATTCTCTGAGAAGCAGATGCTGTAAACAGAAATAAGCCTGCAGAATTTGAAATGGGTTCTCATTCCTAATTTGGTAACAAGGCCAAATTTTTATGTCAATATTTTCTGTTAATTTGGAAGGTCATCAAATTCACATACAAGAAATTAATTCATCCATGTTTCCATTAACATCCACTTGGAAAATAGTGTATTTAAAACTTCATAAGAGGATTTACTAAAGGCCAAGTATGCACTCAAATATATATGGTAGGTAACACATTTGCATCTGTGGTGCCAAGACAGTTCAATGAGAAAAGAATATTCAACAAATGGTGCTGGGTAAACTAGATATCGACATGTAAGAGAATAAGGTTGGACCCCACCTCCATATATAAAACAAGTGAAAGTGGACAATGGATCTAAGTATAAGAACTAAAACTGTAAAACTCTCAAAAGAAAACATAGGAGTAAATCTTTGTTACTTTAGGTTAGGTAATGATTTCCTAGATATGATACCAAATTTCCAAAGGAACCAAAAAAAAAAGGTAAATTTGATTTCATCAAAATGTAAAATTTTTCTGTGTCAAAGGACAACATAGAGAAAATAGAAATATAATCCACAGAATTAAGGGAAATATTTACAAATCATATATCAGATAAGAGACGTATTCAGAACATCTAAAGGACTTATACAACATAAAAAATAAAAGACAACTCTTATTTTTTGTGACAGTGTGGATGTATCTACGGGGCATTATGCTGAGTGAAATAAGTCAGAGAAAGACAAACCATATGGTTTCACTTATATGTGGAATCTAAAGAACAAAATAAATAAAATAGAAACAGATTCATAGACACAGAACAGACTGATGTTTGACAGAAAGGACAGGGGTTGGGGGACTGGACAGGAAAGGTGAAGGGATTAAGGAACATAAATTGGTGGTTACAGAACAGTTACAGAGATCTAAAGTACAACGTAGGCACTATAGTCAATAAGATTATAATAACTATGTACGGGGTCAGGTAGGTACTTGAAAACTTGAAATATCCCTGGGGTGGGGCAGGGGCACTTTGTAAAGTACATGATTGTCTAACTACTGTGCTGTATATCTGCAACTAATGTAGAATAATATTAAATGTAAATGATAATTGAAAAATAAAACAAAATAAATAAATATGTCATCCCCCCACAAAAAGACAAATAACCCAGTTTTTTAAATGAGCGAGTAATTTGAAAAGAGGTTTTCAAAAGAATATACAAATGGCAAAAATAAGCATGTTAGACAACACTCAGGATCATTAGTCATTGGAGAAATGCGAACCAACTACAACAAGGCACCACTTTACACATACTAGGATGGCTAAAACAAAAACAACCAACAATGACAAGTGTTGGTAAAGATTTGAAGAAAACCCCTCAGCTATTATGCACTGTTGATGGGACTATATATAGAGCAGCCACTTTAAAAAACAATGGAAAATTCCTCAATATGTTAAAGGTAGAGTTACCATGACACAGCAATTCCTAGATATATACCCAAGGAAAATGAAATACATCCAAACATGAACGTGTGCATGAATAGTCTCAACAGCATCATTCACGAACAAGCCAAAAGTGAAAACAACCCATACGTCCATCACCTGAGGAATGGATAACCAAAATGTGGTATATGTAGTCAATGAAATATTATCCAGCACGAAAAGAAATGAAGTACTAATAAATGCTACAACATGGATGAAGCTTAAAAACATTATGTTAAGTGAAGAAGGCAGACACAAAATTAACTGTGATGGTTAATTTTATGTGTCAACTGAATGACCTATAGGATGTCCAGATAGCTGGTAAAATATTATTTCTGTGTGTGTCTGTGAGAGTGTTTATGAAAGAGATTACCATTTGATTCAGGAGACTGAATGAAGAGATCTGCCCTCCCCAATGTGGGTGGGCATCATCCAGTCCACTGGGAACTCTAATAGGACAAAAAAGCAGAGAGTGAATTTTCTCTTTTTGAACTGTGATGTTCATATTTTCCTGCCCTTAGACTTCGGTGCTCCTGGTTCTTGGGCATTCGAACTCTGGGAATAATCCCTTAGGCTCCCCTGGATCTCAGCCTTTCGGACTTGGACTGAATTATGACACTGGCTTTTCTGGTCCTCCAGCTTGCAGATGGCAGATTGTAGGGCTTCTCAGCTTCTGTAACTGTGTGAATCAATTCCAAAAATAAACATTCTCTTGTATATAACTATATGTATATCCCATTGGTTCTGTTTCTCCAGGGAACCCTGACCAATACAGCCACATGTTGTATAACTCTTTACATGAAATGTCAGAATTGGCAAAGCCACTGAGACAGAATGTAGATTAGTGATTTTCATATGCTGAGGGTAGAAGGAATGGGGAAACAATAGCTAATACATATGGGGTTTATTTGGGGGGTGGTAAAAGTGTTCTAAAATTAGACAGTGGTGATGGTAGCACACTTCTGTAACTGTACTAAGAACCACTAACTTGTACAATTTAAAAGGGTCAGCTTTATGGTTTGTGAATTATATTTCACTAGGTCTATTATAAAAAAATTTGCATTCATAAACAGTTGTAAAGCATGTCACTGGAGCAACTGGTGTCAATCATCAAGAAAAGAAATAATTTGCTCACATGCATTTAAGAAGACTAAGTACTCAAGGAATCTGGCCAGGCAGATCCCCAAGCATTTTGCTTAAGTCTCAGAATCCAGGCCATTTATTCTCAAAAGTGACTTGGAGATAGCCTCTGCTTGAGGGTGGGTTGCATGGCAAAACAAGCATGTTTTGCATGAAAGGTGTACAAATGGCCTTATGGAATTCAGTTCCTTATGTCAGTCTAACCCAAGCTTATCTACCAGTCTCTATTCGGTATCCTTTGTTTAGAACTGTGTTGCTCGGCATTTTCCCAAAATCCATCTTTTTCTTTACCACATGCCTGTACTTTTACAGTCCCTAAAACACTCCACAACCGTACCTCTTTCTAGGTTCATTCTATCTAGTTTTCAAAGCCCTTCTTCAATACCATCTTCTCTATGGAGCCAGTGCTCATTTTCTCCAATTAAACAAAACTCTCCCTCTGCTTTGCTTCCTACTTCACTCTGGTTTCTGTTAGTTATCTATGAGTTTATATTATTTTCTCTCCGTGCACTAAGTCAGTGAGAGCAGAGACAATAAATCACTCCCTCCATGGCCCTTGTAACATTTAAACTTGCTAGTGATTAGGAATCAAATATTTGCTGATTGGATTGACCTGCCTGCAGATTTCACAGTTTTTCAACTTCATTTGCATGTGCAGAGATAAAACATCACATTTGATTACTTGTAAAAATCATAAGTTTAATCTATGAAACTGCCCCTTTATACTGAATGTTCTAACACAGGAACATCACATATATTTATATTTATATTGTGACTTTAACTTAAAAGCAAAGTGAAAGATGAAATGTTTTCAAGTATAATAACATTCAATTAATTCAGCATTGTTATGAAAGAATTTTCCAATTGATAAAAGATTACCTCTTCAAGTCCCAGAATTTTAAATGACTTTTATATATCCAGGAATGGAAAGTTTACCAAGTTAACCTGTATATATTAGTATATAGCAAGAGGATTACTTGATTGGAATATTTTGACCTTCAACTGCATTTTTTTAAGGAGTCATCCTCAAAATCATGATGTTATATTAAGCATGGGACCTCAATTAGTACCTGTGGCCCAAGCCGGCCAGCAAACAATTACGTTCCTTTGAACTGAAACTGAGGCAACTTCAGGGAGCAGCATGCTCATAACCTACGTGTCATGCTGTCCCAATTTGCCATATACTTTTTCTTCATAGAAAGTCATGTCTCTGGAACAGGAGCTGTGTCTTCCACTTCTCTCTGCCAATGTTATTTTTCCATGCCTGTGGAGCACCATTTATTGCTGACTCCCACTTTATAAAGAGATTACCCATTGAAAAGGAAATCCTACTTTTCACAGGGTTGAATAACAGTAGTTGTTTAAAAAAAAAACCCTTAAATAAAAATTCAGCTGGTTAAACTAAAGCCATTGAAGAGAAGTTTAATTGAGGAGTATTTTTGGCTCTGAGCCCACTATCTTTTCATTTGATTGTAAATTAGATACAATTTTATTCACTTCAAGCTCTTGTCTTGCAGTATTTTATTCCACTGGGACCAGTAAATAAGTGTTAACTGCCTTGTCGAGCTCAGTTACACAACTTCCTTTACTGAAATTATCCATTTTTGTTGTATTATTGCCAGTGAGCCTTTCGCTTGTTGGCATTTTTATTGAATGATTGTGCAAGAAATGTTGAGGTCTTCATATATTGTTTTGACCCTTCAGTAATCCTCTTTGTCTGTCATTTCTTCCTTCTGAAATATCTTCTTCTTTCCCCATGCTTTTATTATCCATCTATCAAAGCATGTTCCTCCTTTAAAATGATGCCAACTTGTGTCCTTCAGAAGCCTTTCCAAAGGATGCCACCTCTTATTTTTAAGAGTAATATAAGCCAAGAGGACACTGAGTTTCCATGATGCAGAGTTTTATATTCTTTCTTCACCACAGCGTTGTGTTGTTTTTTAGACAAAGAGGGAGAAAAATTGGTGAAGTATGAAAATGTGCAAAAGCAATGAAGAACAGACTGTTGAAAAAATTGCCTTTTCTGATGCCTTCTTGATGATTGGTGCCTTGTTAATATACGCCTCTACTAGATAAAGCAGCTCTCAAGTAATGTCAACAGTTTAGATGTGATTCGCATGCCTACATTCTTTTATCTACAATTCCCAATACATTTCTACCTAAGTTGATGACCCCAAATTCAGCTTCTTCGTTGTTCTTATCTTTATTCACATGAAATAGTCATATACCAATATACTTGGGCATGTCCTAAGTGGCAAACAGTGTGGAGGTCCATGATGAACATGTTGGAGATAGTATTCAGTAGGTTGAATAAAAAGGAAACACAGCACAGAGTGGGTCAGAGTAGAGACAGGATACTTCTAGACCTCTTGAGCTTGAGTTTTCTTTTGGGTATTTAAAAAAAAGCCAAAATGCAGTTGGATATACAAAATTAGTTCACAATAAAGTGATCTTAGTAGAAATGTAATAATAGCTAACTTTTATTGACTGTATACTTTACAACTCTATGATACTTTTCTATCTCTAAGTAAAAATTATAAGCATATAGATGGTAATTGACATCAGTGCATTGGATACGATCACTGAAATAGTGAAAAAAGAGATGTTGCTAGAAGCAAATGTTTATGTTTTTCTAATTCATTTTATTAATGATCAGAAAATGGGGTACCCTAGTTCCTCACACATTCAAGACAGAAACCTGGGGAATACCAACTCAACCTACTAATTCTTCCCTGTAGTTTTTGGGATTCACCTTCTATTCCAGCAGTTCCCAGCATGTATGTCTGTATTCCCATACTGACCACCTTGGCAGCTTCTCCTTATCCAAACTACCTTACAAATAAATCCAGGAACTCTATCTCCAAACTTCTGAGAACATGAATGGATTTGAATTTTCACTTTGAATCTCCCTCTTAAAGAAAAAAAAACTTCTGGTCATAAGCTTTAAGACTCTGCCAATTATTACAAAAATTTCTCTCCCACTTTCTGTGATATACTTCTCCCTAGCCACACTAACACAATTAATGTGGCCAAGCTTCACATCTGTTTTGAAACTACCTCATTTTCTGAGATGCTTCCCCATACGTTTATGCCCCATGCAGAGAATATTTCTTTCCTCTACTGCAAAATGCACGCATCATCTTCAGATAGCCTTTTCATACAAATGCCCACTTACCCCACTTCCATCTTACTCCCATTGCAAATTACTGTGATTGCTCAGTGTGCATAAGTAATTCTATACAGATGTTGCTAGAAGCAAATATTTATCCATTTCTATAATTTTGTTAATTAATGATCAGAGAATGGGATACTCTAGATTCTCGTTCATCACAGGTTCAAGTTACTAGTGGTGTGTAACATACACTGTGCATGAATAGCCAATTGTCTAGTATTAAAATTCAATAATAGCCTTGAACATAAACTATGATGAAAATACCTTAATCTTTCTTTAATGATTCTTCAAACACTTTAGGGTTTTGCAGAGTCTTGGGGTTATCATTTTCATTGTCCTATATATGTAGGGAAATAATAAAACTTTCCAGTCCATAGGTTATCAGATTGATCAGCTTTTATTGCATTTCTTTAGGTTTGTCTCGCATCCTCATTATATTGTAAGATTAAGAGCCAGAATCATATCTTCTATCTATTTTGCATTTCACAGAGTTCATTACATAAATGGGTTGAATTTCATATTTTTTATTGTCTGGATTAGAGATTAGAATGAACAGAAAGACCCTAACTTTAATGATTCTTATATTTTTCTTTTACCATACAGGGTGGGACAAAAGTAGCTTTACAGTTATGAGTACATGAAACACAAGAGTTTATTCTTGTATTATCATTTACTTATTGTATTATTTTCTTGTATGTTTCAGGACCTATCATCTTACTTTTCCATTTTACGAATAGAGGGAAACACAAGCAGTGAAGGAAAACACTCACCCTTTGTCACACTAACTAGTGACTGAGAGTCCTCGGACTAAACCTCTATCTGATGGCACGTTGTAGGAGCCGGCTCTTTTCAGAGTGCTTCATTCTGATGCTCTAATCTCCAGCTCTCTCTTCCTCTGTCATGGTGATCCTGAAATCACCTGTTGTTGATGTGGGGTTGTCACAAGATTAAAGTAGCTGGAACAACGAACCAATGGAGGGAGGATACTTGCCTTCTGGAGGCACTCAGGCCATAGCAGTCAACGAAATGAAAATGGATAGCACATGGCTACATAGATTTCTGGATTGTAGTTTCACCACTGCATAACTTAGCATAACCTGATGTAGTCCTTGCTTTATAAACACCTTATTATGTACATATTTCCATAAACAGTACATTCCTTGAGGGCAGGGACCATGCCTGAATCATTTATTTACCCTCAGTATTTTGTCAATATAGTTGTTAGTAGACTGTCAAATAGTATTTGTAGAATGAATAAATAAAAAGTAAATAATCTTTATTTCCATAAAAATATGATAACGCTCTTCACTTGACCATTCCGTTTACTCCCATCTTTAGATGTTAGAGTTTAGCCTGAGGAACTTGCAATCCTACTGCACTTCTGTCTGCCTGAAGTGTCTGAAAGTGGGCAGGGGATCGTAAGCGGTCCTTAGGTAAGAGCTTTGCCAAACAGGAAGTGTTTCCTCAGCCCCACCTTTGCTCCCCTTGTATCCCTTTCTTCTTTTTCCCTCAAGTTAGTTTTCTTCTGCTTTTCAAAGCTGTGGTTTGTAATATTGTTTAGGTTACTTCCCTCCAAAATTAGCTTTGCAAGAAATCATTTTCTCAGCTCCCTCTGCCATCTTGATCCATTGAACAAGCCTGCTGGACTCTCTGTCTCGTGGGAAACCTTACACTCTAGCTCTGTGTAGAAATAGACTGGGAGTGATTGATTTAACTCATGTGGTGAATTTACAGATATCCCTGAAGCTCTCATGTAGGCTAGTTTATACTTCTTAATTTTCTTGTAAGTGATTCAAGGAACACTTCCCGGATGCTTCTAACTCTCATACAAGCAGTTTAAAGTGGAATCCAAGGGAGATCTGAGATGATCCTTGTCCGTCTTCTACCTTGCTAGGAGCACATGGTTTTCAAAAGCAACCAGGCCAAAGTCAGTGCATTGACCCAACAATAGCTGATCCAAAATATATAACCAATGAATAATTCTTTTTCACCTCAACAAGACAGATGTTCTTGGAAAATAAGGCAATATTTAGTCATTATAAGAAAGGTAATATCATATATTAAAAATAATGTGGGCTTGAGAGTCTGACATACCTAGATTTAGATTTCAAATCTACTACATTATTGCTATGTGAGACAGTGAAAAATTACCTTATATAGTTAAGAGTATTTCTTCCTGGAATTGTTTGCTTAATACACACACACACACAAAGAAAAAACATATAATTTCGGTTGAACATGTACATGTATATGGTATATCTATCAATGTATTTCAGTATTTGTATTGTTTCTCAGCATGGTTTCATAGTTCTTATTATATTTTGTTAAATGTATTCCCAAGTATTTCAGAGTTTTGATGCTATTAGAAATGTCATTTTAAAATTTCTATTGTTAGACTAAATATTTCAATCCAAATATAGTCAGACCAGCTCACAAAGCAAAAGCAACTATACTGTGTCAGCAGGAAATACAAAAACAGAACACTTTGAAAATAAAGGGAGGAAAAAAGTGTGTAGTCAAGATGAGACTACTGGGGTGGGAACATTAATATGAGATAAAATGAAAAGAGGAGAATCTTTTTGATAAACAGTGTTGAAGCAATTGGATATATTTATGGCAGAAAAACTTCAATCCTTACCTCATACCATAAGCAAAAATTATGTAAAAATAGAATCAAATATAAAACTAAAACTAATGTGTCTAGAAGAAATTATTATGGAAAATCTGTGAGTTCATAATAAGCAGATTTAGACAAAACCCAAACATCATGAGCCATAAACTTGATACACTTATCAAAATTAAAAGTTTTTGCTCTTTGAACATCACAATGAAGAAACTGAAAGGCAAATCAAAGAATGAAAAAAATAAATCAATACACATACTGATTTACATATATAAAATAATGATATATAAAATAATTAAGTATTTATATACATATACACATTTAATTTATATATATTTGTAAATGTATATAAGTATTTATGTAGTTATATAAATATTAATATATAACAATAGACTGGTATCAATAATATATGAATTTTTTAATTCAATAAGAAAATTTAAAAATTGAAAATGGATAAAAATATTTGAACAGATACTTCACAAGATATTCAAATGACCAATAATCATAGAAAAATGCTCAATCTTATTAGTGATAAGAGAAATAGAAATCCAAACCATAAGGAAAGACCACCATCAACTTCTGTTTTATTTTTTAATTTTTTTAGTCTTTTTTTTATTTATTTATTTATTTATTTGAATTGTTATTCAAGTACAGTTTTCTGTCATTTACTCCAGTCCCAGTCCACCCCCCCCAGTGCTCCCCATCTCCCTCCCATTTCTACCCCCCTTAGTTTTTGTCCATGTGTCCTTTATACTTGTTCCTATAATCCCCTCCCTTTTTCCCCTGAAATTCCCTCCCCTCTCCCCTCTCCCCTCAGGTTACTGTCATCCCATTTTCTATTTCAATGTCTTTGGTTATATTTTGCTTGCTTGTTTGTTTTGTTGCTTAGGTTCCTATTGGTAACAAATGGATCAACTAGAATACATACAATTTTGGTAGGAATGTAAAATAATAAAGCTTTTTATTAAGTTTAGCAATTTTTTATAAAGTTAAATGCCCACTTCCTATATGACCCAGAAAACCTACTCCTAGGTGTTTACTGAAGAGAAGTGAAAACATGTCAGTACAAAGACAGGCACAAGAATATTCCTAGCAACTTGTTTATATAGCCAAAACCTGAAAACTATATAAAAGTCAAAAAACTCAAGGATAGATAAACAAGCTATAAACATATCTTAATATATATCTGTCAGAATTGAGGATAAAAATGAAGTAGCTACTCTCATTATTCCTGGTACTAAGCCAGCCAAATACTTTCACCCAAAACTCGCCACTTTGGGTCTGCGAGTCCAGAGGACTCAGTTCCTAAGGGAAGAACGCTTCTACCAGAGGACGCAGCATGACTTTGTTGGAACTGGAAGTAGATACTGCCACCAGGCCAGTCCGAGCTCCTCAAGCCAATGAATTCACAGGCAGAAAAGAGAGTTACCTTTCACCTGGAATGACTGATCTTAATTTCCAAGGGGCAAAATGGGTTGCTATTACACAATGGGAATATGCATAGTATGCTTGGAATACAGGCAATACCCAGAAGAACATCTTAATAATTCCATGTCCTTTGATAAAAGGTAATGTTCAACTATAATCCAATAAATGTTGAACTACTAGTGGCTCGTATCATTCTGAAATTAAGTCTTGGGCCATCCTATCAGGCAAGGAACCACTATCAGCTGAGGTACCTGCTGAGAACAAAGGGAAATCAAGAAAGGATAGTGGAAGAAGTTAGTTTGAAATACCAGCTATGACCATGTGACCAGTGATAGAAACAAGAACTATAATCATGATTGATTTCTTCCTTATTTTGATATGAAGAAATGTGTGCATATATATGCATCATCTTCCCTTTTTTCTTTTTTTTAAGTGGATTTCTTTTTTTTTAAATTTTTATTCTAATTGTTGTTCGAGTACAGTTTTCTGTCT
>PVKM010005667.1:0-47027 GCA_004027735.1 Carollia perspicillata
AGGGGCAAACGTTTCCATTCATTCCTGCATCCTAAAGGATATTTTTCTTAGTCATTTCCTCTCTGCTTTCTGACTGACTTTTTGACTATCTTGACCTTACCCTGTCCCGAGCAGGAATTTTTATTTCCCATTAATAAAACAAACAAAAACCAACAATAACAAAAACCTCAATCCTATAATTACTTCCACGAACCACCTTATTTCTTACCTTTTCTTCATGGCCAGGTGCAGCAGGAGACATCTATGTCTGATCTCTTCAATTCCTCACCCACATTCATGACACCTTCCACTATAATCTGACACCAACACTACCCATCTACGACCCAGGGTCAGCAAACTCTTTCCGGGAAGGCCGAGATAGTAAATATTTTATATTTTGCTGGTCATGTGGTTTGTGTTGCAACTACTCAGTTTTGTTGTTACAGCATGAAAACAAAGACAATACATAAACAAATGTTATTCACTATATTCCACTAAAACTTGTTGTGGGCATTGAAATTCAAATTGAATATAATGTTCACATAGAGTAAAATATGATGTTTCTCCTGTTTGAACACTTTTTTCTCTATTTTCCTTTCTGGGCCTCCGTACTCCAGAGGCCTCTTAAACCCCCGTGTTCCCAGGCTTATACATCAACTCCCCTCTTTCGTATTGCGTCATTCACTCTCTTACTAGGTGACCTCATCCACATCCACGGCCTCAACGATGATGCATGTACTCATGTCTCCCAAATGTTCAGCCCCATCTTCTTTTTTAAAATTTTTTAATTATATGTTATTGGTATGCTAGTACAGTTGTCCCAATTTTCTCCCCTTTTCCCCCCTCCATCCAACACCCCCCACTCCCCACTCCCTCAGGCAATCCTGCCACTGCTGTTCATGTCCACAGGCCTGCATACAAGTTCTTTGGCTACTGCCTTTCCTATACTGTACTTTACATCCCCATAGCTGTTCTGTAGGTACCTGTCTGTACTTCTTTATCTCCTCACCTCTTCACTCATTCCCCCACATCCCTCTTCCATCTGGCAACCGTCGAAATGCTCTCCATATCCATGATTCTGTCTCTGAGCTTCTTTGCTCAGTTTGTTTTTTAGATTCAATTGTTATTAGATATGCATTTGTGCCATTTTATTGTTCACAGTTTTGATCTTCTTTTTCTTAAATAACTCTCTTTAACTGTTCATGTGATAATGGCTTGGTGATGATGAACTCCTTTAGTTTTTTCTTGTCTGGGAAGCTTTTTTTCTGCCCTGTGATTCTAAATGATATATTTTCTAGGTAGAGCAATCTTGGCTATAGGTCCCTGCTTTTCATGACTTTGAATATTTCTTGCCAACCCCTCCTAGCCTACAAATTTTCTTTTGAGAAATCAGCTGACAGTCTTATGGGAACTCCCCTATAGGGAACTGCTTTTCTCTTGCTGCTTTTAAGATTCTTTATCTTTAACCTTTGGCATTTGAATTATGATGTGTCTTGGAGTGGGCCTCTTTGCATCCATCTTGTTTGGGAAGCTCTGTGCTTCCTGAACTTGCAAGTCTATTTCCTTTACCAAATTATGGAAGTGTTCTTTCACTATTTTTTCACATAGATTTCAATTTCTTGCTCTTTCTCTTCTCCTTCTGGCACTGCTATGATGTAAATATTGGACTTCTTAAAGTTGTCCCAGAGGTTCTTTATACTATCTTCATTTTTTAATTTTTTTTCTCATTATTCTGATTGGTTGTTTTTATTTCCTTATGTTCCAAATCATTGATTTGATTCTCAGCTTCATCCACTCTGTTGTTATTTCCCTGTAAATTGTTCTTTATTTCAATTAGTGTATCCTTTGTTTCTGACTGGATCTTTTTTATGGTGATGAGGTCCTCACTAAATCCCTTGAGCATCCTTATAACTAGTGTCTTCAAGTCTGCATCTGATCGATTGCTTATCTCCATTTTGTTTAGCTCGGTTTTTTTTGTTTGTTTGTTTTTGAGTTTCGATCTGTTCTTTCATTTTGGGCCATGTTTCTTTGTCTCTTCATTTTGGTAGCCTCCCTGCATTTGTTTCTATGTATTAGGTGGGGCTGCTTTGACTCGGTGTCTTGGTAGTGTGGCCTGATGTTGTAGGTATCCTGTAGGGTCCAGTGGCACAGCCTCCCCTATCAAACTGGTACTCAAGGTGCACCCTTCATGTGGGCTGAGTACACTTTCCTCTTGTAGTTGAGCCTTGGTTGCTGTTGGCAGATCAATAGGAGGGACTTATCCAGGCCAGTCAGCTACAAGGACTGGCTATGACCACCACCAACCTCCACCTTCCATGGAAGATCAGCAGTGCAGGGCCAGGGTGGTGGTATTCTGACATGTTCTGTAGCTGTCCACTGGGTGCACTGGCCCTGGGGTTTCCTAGATTGTACAAACCAGGGACAGCCCCAATCTGTGTTTTGCCAGGGACCACCCTGCCTGAGCTACAAAGCAATCTGAGATGGCTGCTACTTGTGCTGGGCTTTGAGATTCCCAGGTGAAGCCAAGCTATGAATCTAGGCTGGCTGCTGCTAGTAGTGGGTCTGCGGCTCACTGAGGCCAGTTGTCGTTTGAGAGGATTAGGAAGTTGTGCAGTATAAGCCAAGACCAGCCATTCGTATGGAAAAGCAGTTTGAGAGGGCCCATAAGTTGGGTGGGGCAGAGCCTCACAGGATCTGCAGGGTGGGTCAAACAGTGTTAGCCAGGTTGATGGAGTCTCAGATATGGTCCCAGCTTGCCCGCTCTGTGGCTCTGCAGGTGATGGTTTAGAAAAGGGACAATGGCCTCTGTTCACCCTGATGCCAGACGCTTCAGTTTCTCCCAGTAGGCCACTTGTGCCTTTCAAGCTTCTACCCTAGTGCTAGAGCTCAGGGGGAGTGAGTTTGAGTAGGTAAGTCTGTGTGTGGGTTCTTTAAGTGGAACTGCTTTGAAGGGATTTAGCAATTTCTTCCACCGACTCAATCCCCACTGGTTTTTGCAGCCAGAATTGTGGGGACTTATCTTCCTGGCATTGGAACCCTGGGCTGGGGAGCCTGGTGTGGGCTCCCAAGATATCCCCCCCAATTCTTATCCACCAAACTTGGGTGAGGGACCAGCCTGTTCTGCATCTGCACCCCTTAATCAGTCTGTGTAGATGTGGTTTCTTTAATTCCATAGTTGTCAGACTTCCATTCAACTCGATTTCTGATGGTCCTGAGTGATGGTTGTTCTGTATTTAAGTTGAAATTTTGATGTGGTTGTGTGAAGAAATGAGCCATGTCTGATATCACACCATCTTGACCGGAAGTCCACAGTCCAATCTTTGATCCTTGATTTCTGTTCTGACTCCAGATACGGATATTTTTATATAGCTATTCCAAAAGCATTCAAACATAATATTTCCTAGGATGAAAAAAGCATACAACCTCTCTCTCTCCACCCCCCTCTCTCTCTGGCGTGCACACACACACACACAACATTCAGCAGTATGGTTGAGTCTATTTCCTCAAAATTTCTGGCATCTATTTACTTCTCTTCAGCCCCACTGCCTTAGCTCAGTTCTTAATCGTTTCTGTCCTGCAGTTACTATGCTACCTACCCATGCTAGTTATTATTTACTCCCTACCATCCTTCCACCTCGAGATACTTTCTCTACATTTGTTTGCCATTCTCTATGTCCAAAGAGGCTACACTCTATTTACTGCAACACCCACCTTTCTTTCTCTGGTGCTTCTTCTTGGTTCAATTTCTGGTAATAAGCATAGCGGCAGTAGCAGTTTCCTGCTGTTGTGGTTCCCTAGGTACTTTACCATCCTTTGTTAATTCCCTGAACGCTGTCCACACCCCTTTAAATAGTCCTTCAGTAATCTCTCCACAGTTAAGCCCTTTGAAAGTGCCATCTGTTTCCTGCCAAAACTCTAACTGGAATACAAGCTAACTCATATTCTTGGTTCCAGCACATTCCCATCCATTACATGCTACCACTAGACTAATACAGCTTAGTCACAAATCTGATTATAGTTCCTCAATGACCTACAGTGGCTTTCAAGTTAAAGCCTAGCTTAGCTCACAAAGCCCTTCATGATTTGATCTTGTCTATCAATCTAGCTTTATCTTCCACACTACACTTACCTTCCATAAACAGATAACTATTTGCTGCTTCTCAAAAAAAAAAAAAGGCCATGGTATTTATTCTACCTTTTCTTTCAATTATATTTTCTCTTAAAGGAATTCTTAGTCTACCTCCCTACAGCTACCTAACTCAGACTTGTTCAAAATTTAGCCCCGATTTTCCCTCTTCGATGGTCTCCCACTCTCACTTACATGCCCATCACTAGATATACAGTAATCTCCCTTTCTTTAAAGTTTTGCTCTCCATGGTTTTAGTTACCCATGATCGACCTGAGTCTCAGAATATTGAATGGGAAATTTCAGAAATAAACAACTGAAGTTCTAAACTGCACACTGTTCTGAGTAGTGCGATGAGGTCTCTGGCTGTTTGGTTCCATCCCATGTGGGACATGAGTCATCCCTTTGTGCTGAATATCCATGCTATATGCACTTCCCACCCACTGGCCACTTAGTAGCTATGGGTTATCAGATCAACTGTTGCCTCATCTCAGTGCTTACATTCAAGTAATCCTCATTTTACTGGCCCCAAAGTATAAGAGTAGTGATGCTGATAATTCTGGTGTGCCAAAAAGAAGCCGTAAAGTGCTTCCTTAAGTGAAAAGGTAAGTACAGTTCAATAAGATATTTTGAGTGAGACCACATTAAGTTTTTTACAGTATATTGTTAAAACTGCTCTATATTATTCATTGTTGTTAATCTTTTACTGTGCTACATATATGTGTGTATATATATATATATTAAGCTTTATCATAGGTATGTATAGAAAAAACATATAGTATATATATGTTCAGTACTATCAATGGTTTCAGGCATCTACTGGGGTTCTTGCAACATCCCCTCATAGACAAGAGGGACTACCGTATAACTATTATGTCTTTATCAGACTTTAGTAGTCATTATGGATTAGCATTTATCTCCTTTCTAGTATGAAACTTTTGAGGGCAGAGAACATAACATATTTTACTTCAAATATCCCAGCTATGAAACAGAGAGCCTTTGACTGGTATATTCCTTCTATCCTCCTAGCACTGTTAGAAAGTTCCTAAATATCTCAAAATTCTTATCTAGGGCTTGACTCCTTGATGTCACTCTACATAATGGAAAAATAACCACTAGTTATTCTTCTCAGACCAGAGTCAAAGGAAGAGTAGTGAAAGGATCTCTCTGAAGATCCTATTCCTCCCAGCCTCTCCTCTTGCAATAGATAGATTGGCTCCTTCCAAGGCACAGAGCTAAGAACAGGAGCCTGAGAGCAATAGGAAGGCATTTGCAACAGAGCTGACCAGGCCAGACATGTCCTTGAGATGTATCTCCTAGTTCCTGACCTTAGGAATGTCATAGGATATTTGTATGTGTGTTTACTTGTCTTTAAGAGACTAGAGAGTCAAGTTCTTAGGAGACGGCAGGCACAAAATACTTTAAAAACATTGACTCAGTCACTGCTGTCATCATCCTGGTTTTTCTCTGCATGGCTTAAAGAGAAAGAGACACAGACAGACAAACTGACAGAGACAGAGGGAGAGGGAGAGAGGCTGACACTTACTGGTAATGCGATTTTATTGTCATTTCCCAAATGACCAATCTAATTGTTAAAATGTTCCTCTTTTTGTCACAAGAGCACTTCCCCCTACACCTGAAGTTTCTACTTCAGGCAGGAAAAATGGACGAAGATGTGGTGCAGGGATGCTAACCATCAGCCTACCACTTTCACTCAGTCACCGAAAGCTCCTCACGCCCTCAAATTACATGCATGATTTGGGCTTGTAAGTCACCATGGTAATAACTCATAGAGTTCAATAGAAGAAAAATAACAATGAAAATGAATAATAAGGAAGCAAGGGTTTGTGCACTAGTTTCAATTAAACTGCTCAAAACAAGTAAATACACTGCACTTTCTTAAATCTGTGGGTACTGGTCTTTTCTGCCTAAAGAGACTAAGGACAGAATTAGTAATAAAAAGGAAACTCGACTTACTGATTCAGATACAGTTTAAAAATAAGAAAGATGACCTAAAGAATAACTAGGGAAATATGAGCCCGTGACAGCGCAATACTGTGTACCTTTAATAACAACAAGCTAAATGAAAACAAATATATATTTTTTAATTTTTTAAAAGAAAGTACCATCTCCCAACAGGTTAGAGTTAAATATGCAACTAGTGACCAAAATGAAGAGAAACATGCATAGGAAATGGTTAACAATGTTTTGTAAGTACAACCATGACAGTATTTAAAAGATCTCTTTCAATATTTTGGCAACAGCTTGATAAAGAACCAACAGGAGTTTTCACACAGTACCTTAAAAGCCTGTCTGATCCTTGGGGTTTCTGCAGCCAATGAAAGTTTGTCATGATGATGTAATGCTCCTGAGTTGTGTTTCAGCACCGAGTATGTGGTCACCGGATATCATGCCTGAGATATAGGTAAGTTTCTGGATCAAATCTTTCTTTCCAGCCTGTTCCCCTGCTTAAACTAATGTCAGCAGAGATCATTTGTTTCTAGTCTATTTTACTATCTCTGAACAATTTTTTTAATGTGGGCTAGGGTTATTATAGAATTGTAAAGACAGCTGGTAAACAAAATGATGAAATCTTCGAGTCAATTCTCCTCTATTATTAGTATAAAGGCTTTTACTTCTCAACAATTTATCATCAGCTCAGAGGGAAAGAGCAGCAAACAGGGTTATGTTGTGTTTGTTAAGGGAGCTCTAGTCATTTAGCAGACAAGTTTTACTGGAAAGATATTTTCAGGGAGATGAAAAGATTTCTTTTTAAGGATTCACAATGAATTTAACTTATTAAGTAAGTCCCATTGAACTGTAAGCAGGAAATAAAGTTTCATTGTTTATTAGAAGCTGGGAATATATAGGTCTTGCTCTTACAGAGTTTAAACCCTAAAGACAGACAGACAGACAGACAAACAGACAGACAGACACAGAGAAGAAGAGAGAGCACTAATTATTTTTTCAGTTTTTAATTAAGTGGCCTAACAGTTATATGAAGTTAAATGGAGAAAAGTTAAATATAAATAAATAAGCCAGTTCCGATACAAGGATGTGCAGATGTTTCCATATATATAAGCATCATTTTTAAATTTGGAGTACTGTTAAAATTTGAATGAGGTAACCAGCACAGCCAATAGGTACATAGCTTTTTATTTTCTTTCATTATACCCTCGGTAGATGTGAAAATTTTTTGAAGAACTCTTGCTGATATCAATCACACTGTATATATTCAAGCAATGTGAATTATAGAAAACAACTATTCAGGTAATTCGAGATTTTAAAAAAAGAATAATCAAGAGTGCTGTCGGGGAAAAGAGAATGAGTCCTAGGGGGCGGGGAGTGGGCAGGGTACATCCAGGGGAGGAGATTACTGATGCAGAGCCAGAGACACTGATTGAATTATCCAGATAGTCGTCATCTTTCCCATTCACCCTGGTATCACAGACACAGACCCCGAGAAGAAAATCTAAACCAAGAGTGTGGAAAAGAATTCTCTTCGGCAATGAGGAACAGCAGAAAATGTTAAGTGTTGTAGAATTTCTTACAGGAAAAATGTTTTCTTCTATTTTCCAGAACTTGGTATCTGATGGGTCCTGATGCATGTTTTCTTTTATTAAAAACTTCTCAACTTTCTAGCCTGCAAGGCGCTCTGCTTTACCCTCAGCTGAGTTGCCACGTAGGCATCCATTTCCACCCTGTTTTCATTCAGTTCCCATCCCAGAGAACTCTCTCATCTCTCTGCCGTCCTTCCTTCACCCTGACATGAAATTACCCTCCTCTCTTTGTTCCTCAGTTAACTAATCTTTTCTCAGATTAATAACCAAAATCCCAAATACTGCCTATTATAAAGTAGTCTGTACTTAAATTTTTAAAACATTGACTAGTCAGTAAACATTCCCAGGGAAGGTAAACAGTATGAATAAGCGAAGAACCATGGGAATGACAGGAACTGACCTGGTTTCTGATGCCGAATGCGTCTGGCTTCAGGGTCTTGGTCTAGGTGGAAAGCCTGGACCTCTGTCACAGAGCTTTGGTGCAGCTGTGGCTCATTAGGCCTGGGTTCTCTGTTCTCACGGCGCCCAGCTGGAAGCAGGAAGTGCATCCATGGAGAGGGACGCGCACCATTAGCCCATCGAGCAGGCCTTCGGAAAGGCCTAGAAGGAACCTGCCTGGGGTTCTGCTTGATCTAGGAAACCTCTTTGATTCTCCCTCTGAGGTTCAGCTATGCAGAAAAATTCAGGAATTTTTAAACCTCTTTTCTTAGGAGAGATACTGCTGAAGGAAAGACGTTAGGACAGGACCCGAGCACTGGTGGGGATCAATAACTCGCCATTGTGATTCATCCTGAGGACAGAGCAGGCTGTGGAAAAGACAACCCAGAGCAGATTTCTTTGTACTCAGACGATTAGAAAGTTACACAGTCCAACTGCAGCATTCCTGATATCAGAAAGTTGTATCTATCCAAAAATCAGCCTAGAGAATTTACAAGTTCACAAAGTCTGGGGACCCAGAAAACAAGTTTAGTTAGGAAAGTCTGTTAGAGTGCGCCACTGCATGTAACAAAATAGTCATTCAATATTAAGAACTGTTTTTTAAAACACCCTACTTTTTATTTCATCCCAAAACCATTTTAATTACTATTCCATAAATAGAAATGGCCTAGGCTCATTTAGTTTTTTTTATCGTATCCATTTATTCGATAGAGAGGGAAGCACATTTAGTGGCACTGTTAAGAGAAAAGAATGACAGTTGGCAAGAAAACGGGAGTCAGCTCGGCCTCCTCAGTGCGTACACTGGGAGCTCCTGCACTCCCTGAATGCACAGAAAATCTGGATGTGGGAGTGGAGGTGATGAGGAAGGACAGAACTGTAACAGTTCCGCTCAAGGACAACGCCACAGCGAAGGCCCACAGGGCACCTACCATGTGTCAAGCAAGAGATGAGATTCTGAGTACACAAAGATGGAGAAACACACATATATCCTTAAAGAACTTTTGGTTTCCCTTGAATTGCCAGGTGTTGAAGAACAGAATAGAATATTTGTCAAACACTGAAAAGTACAAGCGTATGATAAAACGAGGGTGGCCAATACATCCCCCTTTGCCAAAGTGGTCCCAGTTTACGCCTCTTGTCCTGGTATAATTATCGATAGCAGTTCTGTTCATTTCCAAAA
This sequence comes from Carollia perspicillata, assembly GCA_004027735.1. NCBI lineage: Eukaryota > Metazoa > Chordata > Mammalia > Chiroptera > Phyllostomidae > Carollia > Carollia perspicillata. Next base: position 9,284 of record PVKM010005667.1, read on the forward strand.
GTTCACTGGCTTGTCACTTACGAATGAGGGACCATGCAAAGATGTAAAATGAGTTAAAGGAAGAGGTCCATGACCTAGACAGGAAATTAGGAGGCCCTGGCCCAAGGCAGTGGTGACAGCGATAGAGTGAAGCAAACCACCTCCACTTCCTCGTTCAGAAACAGCACACCTGCTTCCTTGGGCAGAATTTCTCCTCTCCCTCTGAGAGATGTCTCTGTGTGTCGGTAAATTAGGGCCTTCGCCTTCTCCAAGCCAAGGGGTGAGTACGTGACCCATGAGCCAATGGGACACTCTCTCCTGGCCCCTGGCCCCTTGAGCAGACCAGTGAGATGAGAGAGGAGAGAGGGAAGCCTGGAGATCATTCACCCTGGCAGCCGTGCATGGACCGTCCCCACATGCAGCTCCTGCTTGGGACTCCCAGGATGGCACAGCCCCTACCGTCCGGAGTCCCCTCTTCAGCCTTCCTTTCATTCTCTGAGCTTCCTCATAGTCTTCTAGTAAATGTCTTTTTGGTTTAAAGTAGCCAGGTTGTTTCTACTCACAAACAGCAAACCCATGCTGAAACCATTGTTGCCGCCTAGAAAGGCTGCATTTACATATGGAGGGGAAGAACAAAGGAAAAGTGAGGCGACATAATTACCAGCTAGCACTGCAGCACTTTTCTTTTTAACCCTGTATCTTAACCATTATCTTTGTAAGTGGACTGCGTATCATAATCCCCCTCTATCACTTTAACATAGTTTGTAAGAATGCTGTATCTACCTCACTGCTGCAATCACCACACACCAGCATATACACAGAAATGGGGTGTGCTTTGGAAGAGCTCATTGTCAGTATTAAATCTGAGGGTCCTTGCTTCTGCTGCTGAGAGTTCAATTGGCCAGGATTTCTGTTTCCTTACCTCTGGTGATGGGGCCAGTACTACCCATGGGATGCAGCAACAACAACAACAAAAGGCTAGGATGTAATTTAAAACAACACCAAACAAACCGAAATTCACAAACAGCTCCTTTCTTGGAGGACATGCACGTGGGTGACCGGAAGTGAGTTTTATTTTGGCACTGCTCTTCTTTCAAGTATTTGAGGCATGGAGTGACGCCTCTGCAGTTATCACACAGCTAGAGGGGGCTGAGCGGTGGTCTGACGCGGGCTGCACGGTGTCTCCAGGTAGGGGGAACGAACGAAGGTCGGGGAGGGCAAGACTACACACTGCGATTGGCTGGATTGTGATGCAGCATGCACTCTGACGTCCTGAAATATGGAGTGCAGGAGGTCTCCACAGATGCACTCTGCTGCAGCTCTTGAGAGGCAGGAGTAAATTTACACTGGGTTTTGTGAAAACAGATGACATCATTCCTGCATATTCCGAAAAGCTGCAGCCCCAGTGGACTATTTCCCGTTTTCCCCTTTTGCTCTTTATGTGTCTGATTGCAGAGCTTCAAGTTTTTATGCCGCACATTTAACTGGCTACATCTTGCAGGGAATAACTTTTCATCACTTGCCTCTAAAAATAATACAATCCAAGAAGAAAATACAGAGGCATGTAAAAGTTCATTTAAACTCACATTTAATCTCTATGTGGCTGTTATCTAGAGACGTGACAGCACGTGGGAAGAATTTCAGTGATTTGAAGGGAATAATAACAAAATGCTGTATTGGGGACTGTCATCATGGAAATTGTAACACTGATTTATTTTGGGTGGCCTTCATTGTACAGTGCACAGTGTTTCTGATGGGAGAAAAAGCTTTCCGTTTAGGGATTTTGGGGGGATTTGCATCGTTAGCTGCAAAAGTAATCAGGAATCTGTTTTAGTTAGGATAGTCAGCTAAGCGCTATATTGAAATATGGTTTCAAATGTACTGTTTCTCATTGTAGAATTCTACCAAAAAGTAATATACATGTTCAAAAGGTTTTTTTGAAAAAAAAGGAAATTTTTCTGATTTTCAAAATATTGTTTAAGCTAGACACCTAGAAATACAATAGTTGATTTTCTTCAACTTACCAAAATGTAATGAAATTTTCTCATCAAGGAAACACCTGTTTTACAGTTATTTAGAACTATAGTAAATAATACTGTATTATATATTTGAAAGTTGCTAAGAGAGTAGATCTTAAAAAGTCTCCATCACAAGAACAAAAACACTTGTAACTACGTGTGGTGATGCATGTTAACCAGACTTAGGGTAGCAACCATCTCACAGTCTCAGAAAATATTGTGCACCTGAAACCAATAAAATGTTACATGTCAGTTATATCTCAATTTAAAAATAAATAAGTAACAAAATAACAGTTTCATTGCAGTCCTTAGCCGAAGGGTGTCCCACGAAGTTCCCTGTTTGCCTGGGTTGGTCCTGTAGGAGCCACTGAACATATGAGTACAGTGGAAAACCCATCCAGGCTTAAAGCCCACCTGGTTCTCTCAACATTACCCCCCAAACCCAGACCCAACTATTCACCTTCTTTAAACCAGTTTCCGCAGCTAATTCTGGAGGCTACTTTTCCTTATTGAACAGATTAGTAATTCTTTTCAGTTAAATTCTCTATCACATGTTATCAGATAGCAAACAAAAAATAAATTTCAAACTACGCGGATAAATTTTATGTTAAAGGCCACACAAAATGACTTGAACTGAGGTGTGGGCATGGCTCCCTGCATGCCTCCAGTGATTCACTTGGGAAGCAGAGGCGAGGTGGCATCTGCCTATTCTCTCTGAAATGAAACCAGCCCGAGGAGAATCTGAAAGAAAACTGAAGGAACAAGTCCATATACCCATTCCTGTCCTTCCCCCTGAACATTAATTTACATCTTTATTTTTTATTCTTGGTTCTCCATAGTTCCTTTGACCTTTGAACCTTACAGGTCATCTTTGAGAACCTCCTTCTGGTTCACAACACTATGAATTAAATGATAGCTACGGTGCAGACACAAAAAAATGTTGTATGCCAGCAACCAAGAATAATCTCTGAAATAAACAGAAATGTATTTACTAGTCAGGAAATGCAATAGGCTATTTGATTAACTAAGTATTTTATTGTCAAGGATGATCAATTTTCATTGCTTTCCTCTCAAAATTTCCTTCTCATTTAAAAAAAAAAAACCCTTTAAAGAGTTTTTGCATAATTTTATTAATTCAATTAGCTGAAAGTTTTCCACTTTAGCTCATCTTATGGAACTAAAAGTGATATCCTTTCTCTATCATTTTTTGTTAGAGATACTTTTTACATGTCAGGAGTTTGATTCCCAGGCTGGGAAAGAGAAAAAGGAGAACTTTTCTGCCTTTCTCTACTTTCTTCGGCCTCCCCTGAAACACTGGCACTACGGAAATAGAACTAGAAGTTCGGTTTGTAGTAACTGCTAGAGGCCTCCCCTGGCCCGAAGTTACTTGACCCTGAAAACGTGTTTAAAAAGAAGTAGAAGATAGGAACAGTACTCGACAACTTCTAAGTTCTACTCCCTCTGTTTTGGATTTACTCCTTGGCATGCACATGCTAAAAGTTTTACATCAAAACTGTCTAAGGGATTTTCTTTCAAAATATGTCTTACCAGCACTTAAAACTGAGAGTTTATTAAAAAGTTGGGGAAATATTTGGAGATTAAGGAATCGAAATTCAATTTGCTCTTGATGATCATTACCATATAACCAAAGATATGTTGAGGTTATTTAGAAGATACAATTGAAATTCCACCATTAATTAAATTTACCCATAATTGGGTAGGAAAGAATGCCATCATAATAACATAACTGCATCTATCCACTCCAATTTGTGAGGCAAGGAAATAAGAAGGTATTGTGGAAGGCATCCATGGGGGTTAGGACAGAAAAAGCCAGCAAATCATGGGTTGGATCACATTGCTTAGAACTTCCCAACGGCTTCCCACATCTTCCAGACAAAGCCCAACGCCCTTGCAAAGGCTGGGATTCCCTACATTCTGATCCTCCTTCCTGTCTAACTTCAACTCCTCTCCCACCCTTCTCATTCACTCAGTTGCAGCCACACTAACTTCTTGCTGTTTATTAGACAGTCCAAACATAAGTCAGGTTCAAGACCTTTGCGTACACTCATTCCTGTGCCTAGAACACTACTCCCGCAGATGGCTATACGCTAGCTCCCGCATTTCTCTCAGATCTCTGCTTCAAATGCCACCTTTTCAGGGGGACTTTTGTGGACCACATTATGTGAAATAGCATCCTGAACCATCGGTCAACAGTACTTGCTGTTTCCAGTACCCTTGATCCCCTGTAGCCCTCTTTATGTTTTCCCAGAGCACATAAAAACATCCGACATTCTACATATTTGTTGATTTGTTTGTTGTCCGTCTTCCCCCAGAAGGCAAGCTCCATTAGGGCATTGACTTGACTTTGTTCCCCAGTGTCTACAACAATGCCCAGGACAAAGTAGGGATTCTGCAAATATCTTTTGAAGAATGAAATGAATGGTCAATTTTTAAATCCTAAGATAATTTCATATTTCTAGAACTCTTTATTTTTGTTTCTTCACAGAAAAATCATACTTATCTTTGTTCCTGAGTCTTACTTAACTCAGTAGTTACAATTAGACATATTTAACATTAAAATATAAACCCAGAGTTTTTTAATATTTAAAATTATATATTGATATTGGTGACACTTTTTTCAAATATAACCCTTTTTTGTTTTTTCACTATTACACATATTGCCTTCTCTCTTCTTTCCTTACTTAAATAGCAGTTCTCATTGGCCTGTCCAGTAAAGTCTCTCACACAATAATTTCTTGATTGGTTTCAATTTGTGTCTCATTTGGCTCCATCACAGAAAGTTCTCCTCCATCTTCTCTTCATTCTTAATGTCTTCCTCATTCCCATCAATGTCTCCGAAGCACTGAAAACTTCCTAATTTCTGTCTGCCATGGTCCTGCCCTTACTCAAATATGTTTCCCTGCTGGGACGCTGCTCTTGGAGTTCACTCCAACTGTAACCTTTGGACAAATACATTCGATTGAGATTCGTCACGCCACTGAATTCTCATGAAGCTCTTTGAGCAAAGTTGTCCCTGATTTTGACGATTCATATAAAAGGCTAGCTTTGAAACAAGCTAACTTGTTCCTTTCCGTAATAGTAATAAGCTGATAAACATAAATATATTGAATACAGAGTTAAGGGTTAACTTTTTCCCCCTGTGCTTCTGTACTTTTTGTGTGTTTTTTTAACTCAAGCATAAAACCCTATTTATAGAGCTCTAAACTTTCAAAGAACTTAGGACATTATGCTTTTTTATCTTCTGTAACTTCACAAACTCCACCACATGCTGATATAATCCTTTTTGCCTACTCCGAACTCCCACATGGGTCTAAGATCTGCATATCAACATTGCGGTCCAGTAGAATTTCTGCAACGATGAAAATGCTGTGTACCTGCACTGTTCGACACAGTACGCATTAGCTACATGTGCCTATTGAGCATTTGAAAAATGAGGAGTACAAATGAAAGACTGAGTTTTTAATGCAAGAAGAGCATCTTTAATTAAGATAAATTTACCCTACCACACATGGAAAGAGTGGATAACACACAGCCAATGTTAGATCTACATCTCTATCCACTTACAAACCCCATATCCTTTTCCTTTCTTGGTCACATATTTTACTACTTCCTATCTTTTCCAAGCAAATTTCTTAGAAAAACTAAAACTGAAAAACTACTTTGACAGCCAAGTCTCTCAGGTCTTTGTAATGAGGAAGTACATGTTTAACAAAATTGAATCCAGGATTTACATTAACTTTGGGTTTAAAATTGTGTACACTGACCCTACTACTGCAGTAGCAGACCATACCTCCTTAGCTGGGTAACTCATTGGTTGAAGCATCGTCCTGATATGCCAAGGTTGTAGGTTCAATCCCCAGTCAGGGCATATACAAGAATCAATCAATGAATACATAAATAAGTGGAATAACAAATTGATGTTTCCATCTCTCTCTCTCAAATCAATAACTAATTTTTTTAAATAGTAGAATATACTTAAGTTCATTCCTCTTAACCACACTGTACAGGTTCTTACAAGTCATGACTCCCAGATGGTAAGATTCAGAATGGACAGAGAGTGACACTGAGGTCTTGAAAACCAGATTTCTGAAATACCACAAATGTTTGATTACATAACATTTAAATTCCCTCATTTTGTCAATGCATTATTACTACCTATAATATTTTGACATTAGTTGAAAGTTAACAGTGTTTTAGCAATATTTTTGAGAAAATATAAAATTTCAAGCTTATCCAAATGAATTCACTAACTTAGAATATGCTTATGAAACTATATAATATATATTTGACTCTTAAATTTTCAATATTTATAATTAAAGAATTCCTTATATCATAGGTCATATCAAAATTTTACGTATATTTGCTTCTTTGCATTTCATAGACTCCTTACAAAGGAGTAGGGACTCCTTTTTTGTCATTCTTTAGAGTTCAAATCTGCACAGCGCTGATTCAATGGTGCCACACCGGTGAACAGAACATTAGCTCATAGCCAAACAAAATATATTAAAAGCCTGGTGGGGGAAAACACTTGCCCACAGGCCCACAGTGCCTATTCTACAGATCAATAATTTTGAGATACTCCCTGAGCAAAATAAATTGAAAAGACACAACTATACCATCCCAGAAGTGTTATAATACACATTGACCTATTATTAGTTCAAAAAAAACAAAAACAAAACCCACCTGTTCACTCTTTTAAACTCAGTGCTTCTTAGTGACTTGGGCCTTAGAACATTTTATTTTCTCACTTCACATCTAATAGCCCATGGAACTCATCTTCTAGGGAATACACATAGAGAAATGCTATTTCAGCATTACAATATTCCTGGTTTCTGAATATTCTGGTATATTCTAGATCTAGACACCATCAACAGATTCAGAAGCTTTACGGAGCCTACGGATTCTGAGGTTTCCAACAGGTCAGTAAGAACAATGAATGGATAAAGAAGTGAATGAAATTAATTTCTGTTTTTTATTCCTATGGTCCCCACTGAAAATTTTTCTTACAGTTTATAGTTGCTTTGCCAAAATGCTTCAAACATAGTTGGGACCACAATTGCTCATCAAACTACCAATTTGTCATTAATTAAAGATGCAGTTAGCTATGTGATTATTCCCTAAAAGGCTGCTGTAGACAAAATTTCCTCTACTGAAAATACCTGTAGGGTCCACTCCAACTAGCAGTTCTCAGAACACACAAGAGTTTTCACAATTTGCCCTAGATTTAGTGTGATCTCCCCCAAAACAGCAGGAGTGAGCTCTCCCACGTGATCTAGTTATGTTTGTGTCAGGATTGACTTTGAAAATACTGTGTGGTGACAAGGAAAAGTGTCTTTGAAAGTCAAAGAGGCATCATTAAAATAGTTTTTCCCTCAGGAGACTGCTTAATGGCTTTTCAGAACAAAATAATAAGTACAAAGGAAAGAATTTACTAGGTATCCAGATTTTAGAGTTGTATAGTTCTGAGTTCTGTTTTATGTAACTCATAACTACTGTCCCCAGACCACTAACACAGGCGATTCTCTCCGAGAATACCTTTCTCTGCTCCTCAAATTCTCATCTAGTAAAGATCCATGCTTTTACTTTATATCTGAGTTGAAACCAAGCTATGGGAAAAGACTGCCTGGGATACTATAGTATAAAACTTCAGAGTCAGATGTATGTTCAAATCCCTACTCTAACAATTATAAAATGTGTAACCATGAGGGGCCATTTAACTTTTCTGAATTGAATTTCTCTGTCTGTAAAATGGGTGCTATAGCACCCATAACAAATCAAGGGAATCCAATGAGATAGTGTATATAAAGCATTTAAAAAGAGGGCCTGGAAAATAGTAATGGGCTAGAAAATGAGCATTGTTACTCTAAGTCGGTGATTTTCAATTGGTGTACCCCCCAAATTTTTAAAACATCCAGGGGCACTGACTTCTTTTCCCTTAGATTGTCAAGTAAAAAAAGTGACAACGGCCAACACAACAATAGCCATCCATTGTGAATGAATCAAACTTACATCTATGTTTCTGTCATGTAGGCCAAGAATACATTTTTGGGTGTGCCACAGAATTTTAATAATCAGTTTATGTGTGCCATGAGATGGAAAAGGTTGAAAATTGCTGCTCCAAGCTATTATTTTCATGTAGCAAAACTTGCAGAATTAGTTTTCTCTGTGTAGAATTTCTAGAGTATAATATTGAAGCATCCATTTCTTTAACGTTCATACCATATTGATTACATTCCTTAATTAAACAAATGCTCAAGTCACTAAACACTGCAAAATAAGGAAGTCCTGGCCACTGAATGGTCCCAATTGAGTCGAGCAACAGCCACAGTGCAAATCACAGCAGCATAGGACGGCAAGTGTATTATGGGAGATGCGTGATCACAGTGGTGAGGGAAGACAAGAAGGGAGTGGCAAATTCGGCCCCAGTAAGCAGGCTCAGGCTTCCTAGGCAGGAAGATGAGGATCTGTGCCCTGAGGAACCGGGGAGATTTGCTGGGTGGGAGACAATGGGAAGAGTCTCTCAGCAGATGAATCAGGGAACAGATGTTCAGTGGGGCTAGAGAATGCATTCGTGTGGATTAGAGGAAGGACGAGAAGAACGAGGTACAAGAGTGTTCATATATGAGACTGGAGAAGTCAAAATTGATCAGGCTGAAAAGAAAAAGGAAAAAAAAGGAATTAAGTCACTGAACATTGACTATGGCTGGCATCGTAGCAGATGCTTTACCTCTGATTTTGCATCTAAATCATGTAAAAACACTACGAGATAAGTAGCATTATCTCTGTTGTGCAGATGAGGAAAGTGTTGTTCCAGAAGTTAAGCAAATTGCCCCAAGTTACATAAAAAAGAAATTGAAGAAACTTGGATTCTAGCCCAGGTTTGTCAGATGACAGAGCCCATGCCAACCTCTATTTTAAGCAAGGAGCACCAGCAGGGGTCTTGAAAGAAGTGACCTCATCAAAAAAAAATTCTTTGGAAGGGAAGCATGGTGACAGAATGTAAGCTGGTGGATTGGGTGGAGATTATGCTGGAGATTGAGAGGTAAATTAGAGGTCATAGTAGTTTGGTGGGAGAAAGATGAGGAAGGCCTGAGTGAGCCACTCCTGTGCAAACAGAGAAGAAACATTTCTTGGAGGGACTCAAAGAAGCTTGGTTACCGACTGGATGTGAACATACCTCAAAATAAAATCTCTAAACCCAGACAGGATAAACTAGGTGCCAGGAAGCGGAGGGAAGCACTTCATTCAAAACTGCTATGCTAATTTGGAAGAGCAGAACCAAAGGTGGCATTGTGTCATGTAATGTGTGGTCCAAGACCAACAACGCATCTCTTCACCTAAAAGATGGTTGGAAATGCCAAATTTCTTACCCCACTCAGGACATTCTTCATCTGCATTTTAACAAGATCTCTAGATGGAAGAGGGCGGAGGAGGAGGACGGGGGTGGGGAGCACTCATCGAGGTGAACTAATACTGAGGGTAAGAGACGAGGAAAGCATCAGAGAGGCAATTTTCTTAGAAAAAAAAAAATAGGCTCTAAACCCTGAATTTGGACCATGAATCTGAAATCTTTCAAAAGCATTCTGGTTAGCAGTGATTTTATTTCACATTACTTTCATTATGTTAATTAGTTTCTAGAAGAAGTGGCAGCCACAGGTGCTGACATTGCCAAGATGGAAAAGGCAGATGCTCTTTCAAATTCAATACTTTATAAAAAAAAAAACTGCCAAATCCAGCTGCAACCGAATGATTAGGTAGCATTTGATCTGCTCGCTTGGAGTGTCAGCAGGGACAATGCTTACGTAAGCTCTACACTGCCTCAGATGGTCCTTCAGTTACTGGGAAAACAGAAATCCCAAAGAGAGTTTGTTTTATCATCATGATTAATGAGAGTGGGACAGAACAGAAGGATCTTAAAATTTTTCTGAACCTTCGATCAGTTCGTGGAACACATGGGTTTGTGTAAGCGTACCAGGTCTGTCCGGAAAAAGTCCAGCCATGGCTCATACATCTTAAACTTGGGTGTGAGGCTCATACATCTTAAACTTGGGTGTGAGGCAAGGCGTTCACATCCACGGTCCGGTCAGTGCACACACTTCCCTGTGATGGCACGTTTCTGCTAAGCGGAGAGTTTCCGTGACTGTCTTCTTCATCATCACTGTTTGTTGACAAAGATGTCTGAGAACCTGCTTTGTACAGGCAGGATTTAGGCTCTCGGGCACAGAGGGAAACGAAGCCGCCACTGCTCACATGACATGGACCTGACATTCAAGTGAGCAAAACAGATAATGAATAAATTAAAAGTGAGATCTCATAGTGACCGATGACAATGAAAATGCCTAGTGTAGTATAATGGGGAGCAGAGCCAGGGGGGTGCCGTTTTAGACAGGGCGGTAAGTCAGATTTCTCTGGGGAGTCAGTGTCTGAGCTGAGATAGGAATAAAGCAGAGGTTAGACCTGGGAGGAGAAGTGTTCCAGGCAAGAGGAACAACAAAGGCAAAACCACAGCAGGCATGTTTGGGAGGTGGCAAGAGTTAACCTTGGTTGGAGCAGAGTCAGAGAAGGAAAATGGTCAGCCTGCTGCCAGATCGGGAGATCCTTGAAGGACCTTGAAGGCAATGACAAAATGAAAACAATAAGCAGACGAAAATGTTTCATTTTCTGAGCAGGCACTATACTAATAAGATATCCATACACTATTCAGTCTAATCTTCACAATAATTCTGCATTTCAGTATCATCATTATCCCTTAAGAAAACTGAGGCTTAGAGGGACTAATCACCATGATCAAGGTCTCACAACTACTAAGTATTAGAGCTGGGACTTGAACGCGGGTCTAACACCAGAGACCACTGTACTTCCCACAGTGCTGTCACTATAGACACATCCCTGGAATCAAAATTTACTTGAAGCTTATCAGTGAGGTTCTGAGAAATTCAAGTGTACAATAAATATGGCTCTAGGTACTTCTATAATAAAAGGGGAGAATTATGTTCCCTAGTCTTTACCACAAATAAGTTTTATTTTGGTCACATTTTTCTTTTCTTTTTTTTGGTCACATTTTTCATACTCTTAACATAGTAAGATCTTATTGAATGTTCAAATCCACCACAATTTTGTACTAGCATTTATTTAAGGTATAAAATAACCTGATGTTTATAACATGCAGTTAACCCCTCACCCAGATTCAGTAGACGATAAGCCATGATACAGAGCTGCAGAGATACTTCCATTTCAAAAACACTTGATCTTAGCTACAGAATTTGAGATATGGATGTTCAAATAATATTCGATACTTTCTACTGCTTCCTAATTCACATCGTCTTTGCTAATTTGTGCACCTGCTTTTCTAAATTTATCTCATAATACATATATCCACTCAAGGAGGTCTGTTCCTTTCCTATGTCAATCTCCCACACAAGAGCCCTTCCCAGTCTCTCCCTGCCCATTGAAACCCGGCTGTTCCTTTTACACCCTGCCCTTCTCACTGGAGCATTTAACATGCGGCCCTGCCTGTGTAATAGATTAACCTTCAGTACGTACGCTCTGCTTCACCAGCTAACCAGGGACAGCTTGACTTTGTCCTCGAGGTCTCTGTGGACCTGCCTTTGCCCACTCACCACCATACCTTACAAGACTTTGGATAGATTTGGGGACTTTTTGATCATCAACAATTAGTCTGCACTCCCAACCAAATTTTTACATTCTGCTAACCACAACATTTCTTTGAATCCTTTAGTTAGCTGAATAATTCCTAACTCATGCACAACTGATCTATCACCTTCACTATAAGGTAGTCCTGTTTTCAAATCTGTGTGCAAGCATTTCCTTGGAAAAGTCTTGGAATCCGAGTGATGTGAAGCACGCATTTTTTTGTGTTGATATGAATGAAAACCTAATTGAGCCAAAAAAAATAAAATCCACTTAGGATAAAAATAAACCAGGTAGCCCTCCCTTGCCCCATTGCCTTCTGTCCTGCAAACTGATACATCATAGGGCCATTTCTCCTTGAGAAAGCTCTGCTCCATGGGGTAGGTTGTTGTAGAATCATGAATGGGACAGTTCTGTTTTCCATTTAGCCTGTGGTGACAGTATTACCCTAATCATAACCTTTCTACGAACACCTCGATAAAGTTCTGTTCAACAAAACAATTTTTTAACAAAAACCAGGCATTTCTTAATTCTGCTTTTACATGGCAAATGGACCTAGTATCAAAGGCCATGTTAAACAGGTGTAAGTTATAAAAGGTTGTTGGTTTTCAAGATTGGCTAGTGTCTACAATACTCTGTTCTCCAGCAGTCTGTCGAAGTGCAGCAGCTGAAAAAATTCTGGGTTTGTAAGGAAACTGCAGTAACTAAAACTCTCCAGAACCACTCAGAATGGCAGGGCTTTTCACCAATAAAACGTGAGATTCAAGGAACACATTGTCACCACTCAGCAAATAATAAGGAGCAGGTATAAGTATGACATCACTGCAAAACATTCTCATTGGCGGTGCGTCTGTGTGCTGGTTGCTGTTCTATTTGTGGAAGCAGCAGCCTTATTCAAATTAACCTTTTCACACCGAGGGGAGGAGGGAGGTGGTGAGTAATACTCTGCAGTCTTTCCCCTGAAGGTGATGTGCTCTCAAATTTGCTTTACTTTGCCGTTGAGCAGGCAAAATAAAAATAAATTCAGCTGTGGCAGTGTTTCACAGGGATAATAGCGGCTTGAATTAGATCAGGTCAGTGAAAAGGAATGGATTAGAAGCTGTTGGAGAGTTAAAACAAATTTCTGAATTTTCTCTTTGCTCTTATTCCTTCCCCTCCTTACTATTTCTCCATGTGTTATTCCTGAACTCGACTGCTGCACAGACTAAACTTGGTATCCCTCCCATCAGCCATTCGAGGGAGGAATGTCTCTGAATATTAATACCGCTTGCCTGAGCTATCTGGGGGCCTGGCAGACAGGTCAGGTGAACGCATGGTTTTCTGGCATTTCAGAAAGACTCAAGAGTATGAAGCTGATGAGATAATTTAATCACATTTACTGCAGTCTGTGAGGAAGTGCCCCTCTCTGTCCCGTTACTGTTATATAATATAGGGCCTCCGGCTACCTCAAGCATACACGGGAGGGCCCACTCTGTTTTTAACCCTCAGTATTTGGCTTTAATTTAGGAGAACTCCCATGCAGGTGCAGTCCACACACCTATCCATTCTCCTTCTGGATTGGCTTCTAGTACTTTGCACAACTTTGCTTAAATAACATCCTTTGAGTCTTTGGCCTTATTTTATTTTATGTCTTCAAACTTGTTTCACTCTCTCTTGCCATCTACAAAGACCAGTCAGGATATAAACCATGAAAAAATTTGAATCCTGCTTTAGATTAACTTTGCTTCAGTCATTTCTATTTGCCATATTTGTGTTTTCTTCCTTTCCCTATTCCCTCTTCCTTCTTACCTCAATGCGCCTCTGCTTGTCAGAGACAATTTAAAAAAGTGAGTGACAAAAGTCTGTGGAAAGTAGACAATACACCTATTATCTCTGGGACAATATGGGCTTTCTTAGTCTGTTTGGGCTCCTGCAACAAAATATCACTGGGTAGTTTATAAATACCAGCAACTTATTTCTCACAGTTCTGGAGGCTAAAAGTCGGAGATCAGAGTGAGGTGAGGGCCCTTTCCAGGTGCAGGTTGCTGCCTTTGTCCTCAGCTGGGAGGGGCTGAGGTGCTCTGGATAATGGGAGCAGGGTTGTCTTTTATAAGATCACTAATCTCATTCATCAGGACTCTACCCTCATAACTTAAGCACCTCTAGAAGTTCTCACCTCCCAATACGATCATCACTGGGGGTTACAATTTCAACATATGCACTGAGGGTGTGGAAGAGACACGAATATTCAGACCCTATCATGGTGCGGGCAGAGGTGGCTGCATTTCAGGTCAGAAGCAAGTATGCACACGAACAGCTAGCTCACTCGCTCTGCTCCAAACGCAAGACTCCTCGCTGCACTTGTGCCTGTTCATAAAGAGAGGTTAACCTATAAGACCGTAGTGCTTCACTTGCTACTCTGCTAAGAATATTTATCATCTTGTCATCAAATCTAATGGCACTGTTTCCAGGATGACACTCCATGTTACAATCCCATTTGGTCTCTCGGTCCTTGTTTTGCTTCTCTAGCTTACAATTCCTTTAAATTTATCTGGGTGTTTTAGCTGTTATTAGGGTCTGAACAAAACTATATGAATTCAAAAAACGGCAGTTTGTTTGAAGAAGGTCACGGCACTGTGCTGTCATCATTGCTGAATAAATAATGCAAGGGACAGTGGGCTGCAGAGAAGTGCTGGGAAGCCTGTCGGTCAGCGGGGAGCAGGTGTGAGCTGGGGCAGTGGGCAGAACAGAGGCAGGAAGTAGGAGGTGCAGACTCTGAACGTCACTGCCACTCCCAGGACCTGGACCTGTCTGAACTCTGCCAGCTCTCTGCCAGAAATTACTGCGAACTGTTCGCTTTTTCATGGTAGCTGCTGAAACCCCATGAACCAGGGGTCTGGAGCGGTTTTTAGCACAGCTCTCCACGTCGCTGAAATCTGCCAGTCTTTTGTGCCCTGAATCCACTTTTTGACTCCTTGCACCTTTCCCAAATCCCAGCCCTTCCTTTGAAATGAAACCGTTTGCAGCCTACCTTGGCACACCACTCTGTGGAGAGCAGCTCCGGGGCTGCTGACTTGACCTGGCTCGCCATGCGTTCCCAGCTCATTATGCCTGAATGCTGCATTGTTCCTGTGCTGAATGAAATTGTTGAAAATGACTTTCAGATGTTAGATTCCCATTCTGGTGCTGTTTTACCCCCTTGCCATTTATAATCTCATAAAACTCATTATCTTTGTTTGGCTCTGGACAAAACTGAAGCGGTTCATAAAATAGCATCCTCGATGAGGTAACTGATACCAATTTGAAATGCTTCGGCTTAAGACCACTACCAAATAATTTAATTATTGCCTTTCCACTGTACTTACCTCTTAGTTTGTCTGTTTGCTTCCTTGGCTGTAACTCTCAAATCCACTGGGTTATTTTAGGCAGTGCCCGAAAATTACTGTGACCTTCTTTATCTGAACTCTGATCAGAAAGCCGCCTAGTTCTTCCCAGGTTTTTTTTTTCTCTCTCCCCCCACCCTCTTCAAACCAGAAAAGTAGCTGCTGAAAGCAGAACAGTTGCCATGGCAACCTCTTGGCAGCTTCCTCAGCTAGTAACAGTGTTGATTTCCGAGGAGGAGGCCGGGTGGGAGGGGGTGGAGCTCCGAGGAGGTAAAGGAAGGTTACTGTGCACTTAGTTAATATGCAAAACCACTTACACAGTGCTCGATGTGCAGTGAATAAGTGCAAACAAAGCCATGCTTGATCAGCTAACATGGACTTTACACACTAGTTGATCTGTCCAAGGATGCAGATGTTGGCTCAGAGAGAAATTTTGCAATTGGACAGTAAAGGGCACAAGAGATAATACTGCAAGAGGTTAAACAATAATTTTGCGATGGTTGGTGGTAATGGAAGAAATAAATAGAAGCTGAAGTCTATTTGCCTTGCTCCTCTGTGTTTTGTTCAAAGAAAAACAGCAATCTAAATCACAGGGATGGTGTTTTCTCTGAAATCTAACACACTGAAGTTCAAGTTTGCATCAATTAAACTCTATGTAAGATAAACCAATATGTTCAGATATAAGCAAGTATAGCATAATTTGGTTTCTGCTTGAACAAAACATACGGCTCAAGTAGCATCTTTCACCTCCGAGTTTTCAGACAAAGAAGCAGTGTACAGTAACTTAGGGCTGGGAGTGGAGGCCGGTCCTGTTGAATATCTCTGTCTGTCTCTCTCTCCCCCCGCCCCGAACTTTGATAGATTCCTGTTTGTTTCCTGGGGGCTGCAATGGTTGGAAATACCCGTAAATCCCAAGAGAGTATTGGGAAGCCTCTAGAGCAGTGTTGTTCTGGCAGAGGACACCTGCATGAGACGAGCAGACTGGCTGCAAGCTGAGGAGGCAGGCAGCCAGCTCCTCACCGCGGGGCCCGTATCTTTGCGTGTTAAAGAAGAAGTAGGCGCTTGGAAAGCCTGCAGTGGTGAGCTGAGGTCTCCCCACCAGGTGTCACTAGGGATTTAAAGCTTACCAGACCTTTGGGATGAGGCCTAGGAAACAGCCAAGCAATGATTAATGAAGCTTACTAAAACATTTTTGAGAGGTTATATGTGAAATAATTCCAAGGAGATCTCCTTCCCAGGGAAATTAAAATGACAGCTACAGCTTGGTTTAAATGATTTCTTGGCCTTTTTCTCTAAGACTCTGTCTCTATTTCAAAGTCCCCCATTCCAAAAACCAGACGCGCACATAAAATTCATGAAAGGCACGCTGAATCCAATACCACGAAGAAAATACAGATGCAAAAACAAAGTAAGGGAAGAAAATGATGATTATAATAGAGATTCACACGTATAAAATGAGTCCCACGTCCTAACACCATAGATGTTTATTTTGTAATCTCAGGGTTAAAAGGTCAGAGTTCACTGTAAAAAATGCAAATGCCCCAGAAGTGTCTGTATAAGTGATGTCAGCTTGTATTTTATCAATGGTTAATGTTTTTTTTAACAAAGCCACATGAAGACTATCTCTACTTTTTAAAAAAACTGCATTGAAAATATTACCCGATTTAGGCACCTAGGAATATGCATTTGATAATTTTTTCTCGGAATTAAGAGTAGGCAAATTTTGTCTCTCTTGAATACTTTCATGCTGTTTCCTTTTTTTTGTCTTGTCTGCCTGAAAGCTCCACATTAAATTTCATCATGAATTTCAGTAGCTTCCCTTACTTACATATTCTTATGTAATTTCTCTTCCATGGAAGTTACATTACTTAAATAATGACTTCCTACCTTGTTTCACATCATTTTATAGTTTTAATTCTCCTGTACTTTTTGCTGTGTATATTACCTCACAGCCATTTTGGTGTAATGTACCCTCTCAGAAAGAAGGGAAGGAGGAGAAGAAAGCGAAAGAACAAGAGAGAGAGAAGGTAAAGGAAGAAGTAACACGACCTGGTTATTAACACTCAGCTTCTTAGGATGAATTCATTAATCCGTTTATCTTCAGTTATCCTTTGAAAGGTAGTACACGGGTGCTGGAGTAGCGGTGAGGGCGGAGCTAAGCTTGCGTGTGCACGAGGGGCCTCTTTGTGCCTAAGAAGACAACCTGAGCACCACGGGCATCTTCAGTGGTATAGGAGAGAATAAGCTGGAAGTAGAGGTGTGAGAGCACAGGAGAGAAGTGCGCCTGCTTCAGGCCTTGGTTGAGGATTATCAGGGAGTGTTTGTAGTTCCTTTAGAGCGCTTTACAAAGGTACAGTCTTACTTGCAAGCTTAATGAAATTTCTGTCACGTAGATATAATTCTTCCCATCTAACACATGAGAGAAAGAAACTGAGGCTCTGAGGTGTTGTCATTTAATCACACAACATATGTAACAGAATCGGGATGAGGAACTGGCCGCCTGCTCACAATTTTGCTACAGATGATAACTCCAGCCTGGTAAGAATGAAAGAAAACCACAGGGCCCGCAGGGACATCACACAAATAATCCTCTCTTTTCTGTTCTTTCTCCTGGGGATGCCCTATCACCCAATACCACCAAGGAAACTCTCCCACAAATGAAAACACCAGTTTGCAGGCAAATAATTGTGGCAAAATTTCAATAAGATCTTAGTCAGTCATTACATTTATTTCTGTTTTATGAAGGAAAGAATAAATGCCTTTTGTAGTGTAGATGTCTCCAGGCCCATTTTCTAACCACACTTCTAACCATTTCTCTAATCACTTAACTGATGCTGTTTTAATGAAAGCTATTGTTATTATGCATTATTAATAAAGGACTACCATTACTATTAATATCACTTAGGAAAGACTCTATAAAGAGGTTGAGACTACAGATGCAATTAATGAGAACCCAAATTCTCCATGGTACGAAAAATACCAGGTAGGCCTGGCTGCACACATTTGATCTTATAAAAGTGATATAAAGGTTGTAAGTGGATTTCACATGCCTACAAGAAAAGAAACCATGAAGATTTATGTATACAATAACTTATCTGCCTCTATATGGAGAGAAAATTGATGAGTTGAGAGGAACTTTCATGCACCTTTGATCTCATGAACATGACAATGGAATGAATGTATTACCTCGAATTTCAGGGAGTTCATTCTTACCTAAAAGGTCATACTCATAAGGGGTGAAAACAAACATATTTACACTTTCAAATAGCATACAGAATATTGGGTGAGTGGGAATGTCATTATAATTCTATGACATATTGTAAATATACTATGAGGACCACCTGGTATATTTTAGAGCTGAGCACACGGGAGTGGGGCAAAGCCCCTTTCACACGTCCTCCCTTTGATGACATTCACATTGAAAGGTTCTGCCCTGGTCTCCAAGGCTGCCACTGCCTACCAGGCTCAGAGCCATAAGATCACACTGTCTCTTTGTTAAGAAGGGATAAATTAGAAGCAACTTGAGTACAGCCAGAAGAAGAAAAGCCCTTGGCCTTTGACACCCCTATTCTATAAATAGAAAAGGAAGGCTGACTGTGGTCTCATTACCTTCCAGGTGAGGATGAAGTTCTGCATTCTGATGAAGGGATCACCTCTGCAGAGCAGGCCAATTTACTCACCATCCTGGGGAGCCCTGTGTTCTCCAAGAGGGATCCCACTGCTTTACCTTTGTTCTCTGAGAAGGGGGCTATTCCACAGGTTCCATTTGGAATAACGACCTCTCACACGCCCTTCTAACACTTTTGTTTCTGAGTCTGTTTTAAGAATTTGCCAACCGCCAATGTTTTAACCTGGTATTCAGCCTCATTGTGGGACTAAAGGACATAGGTCAGCTGGATGGCCTGAGGGCATACAGGATAAGTCCATCAATTACAAGAACTTGGTGTCTGCCTCAAGCTCTGAGACACTTACAAGACTTTTATATATGCTTATAGATTATGTTTTTGACCAAAGCCTCAGTCTAATCATCTTTTTCTAGATATGCATAGACTTCCGTTCTTTTAAAGCCTATAATTTAATCTCGAATTGGACAGGTACATATAGTTACCCCCATTTTAATAGATGTAGAGACAGAGGCACAGGATTTGAGAGTGGAAAAAGTCATGGAGTGAAAAAATGGAAGGATCCGAAATAAAATCCAGATTCCCCTGACTTCTACCCTAATGCTCGCTCTATGCATTAACATACGCTCTCTTACTAGTAAAAACTCAAACACCTGCAAAGGATTGTCTGCATGGACACCAGAGTATGACCTCCCCTCTGGATGAATTGGTTTTTCTGATTTATTAATGCAGAATTCTTGGGTTATTCCATTGACTTTACTTGTATTTTTACTTCTTTTGCTGTTTTTCAAGTTATGGCACAGCCAGTAACAGCAATACATGTTCATAGAAATTTTAAGTTATGCCATTGTCTTCCTCGTAGTTGTATTTATCAAAGGAAAGCATCTTGATTACATTAAAATATTCATGAAGTAACTATTGAAAATGGATAATGAGTATTCAAACAACATAGTCTTAAATTTTTGGAAGACACTTTCACACTGGCTTAGGACATTTACACAGAAGGATCTGTCAGGTTGTAGTCCAAATTGCCTCTGGTATATCTAAGGTATATAGGGTAGGTTGGCAACTAGTATGCATATCATTAGTATTTAAAGTAGAGGAACTTTGTGAGTTTTAAGTCTTCTTCGGCCTCGTTTTACTAATACCATTACGATTTAAGTCATTATAATATGCCATTAGCAATCAAGACACATTTGTGTGTTGCTGTAGGAAAATCTATGAACATATTGGAAATCAAAATATGAGTGTAGAGATAATAGACGACTAGGATGATAGAATTATAAAATACCACATGAATCATGTAGTTGACACATGCCAAGGAAAGAAACAGACCCAGAGAAGTTAAATGCCTTACCCTAAGTCACACAGCATTCAAGAACAGAACTGAAACCACAAAGAAAGTATCCAACCTCTGGGACCATCTTTATGTTATTAACCCTTTCAGTTTTGATTCTTTGTTTTATTTCTATTCTTTGTTATTTTTTCCTCCTGCCCCCTAAGTTGTTACTCTAGTTTTCTTTTCTGCATATACTATTGTGCAGTCACCCACAGATTTGAGTTTTCATCATACTGCCTCTCAGGAGAGGTACCTCATCACACAGAGGCCAGCTTGATGAGCAAAGATCTTAACATCATCCATCACCCTGTAGCTGGTGGGCATCTCAGACCACCAGCACGCTTCCCTCTTTCAGTCCCTACCCTTGCAGGGGGGCCCACAGAAAATGCTGGCAAAAATCTGTGGTATGAATACAGAAGAATACAGAGATCTGATTGCCCAGATTCAAAAGCAGTATATGTAGCAAATAAGAGCACTGTATTTTAAAAAATTTTGCCACCAAGGTAGCATCTTAATCCCATACTACCTGCTTAAGTGTGCAGAATCTTAAGAATGAATTTTCTGCTAAGCTGTGAGCTCTGAAGATGAATATTAAATTAGGATTTGGGAAGGAGAGTGTGCTCCTTCATAGAAAAGCACTTTTAACATTTAATCATGAAGCTGTCTCACAGAGGAGCTTTGAGCTTGTTGCCACTAGAAACTGAGTCATACTTGCCAGGTTCCATATTCCAGGTTCAAATTGCAGGTTCCACCCCCACTTTCTGCCAGCCTCCTCCACCAACTGACTGACCTTACTAAGGTTGACTGGACTGGACTTTGAGATGGTCCCGGGTGTTCAGTGGCTGAGCTGTGCTTCTGAAGGTGTGTGCATGGAAGAGACATTGTTTATGAAGGCAGAAGACCTCGCTGACAACAATTTCCATGGAAATCTCCCAGTTGCAGAGGATAGCAAGGTTTAGTAGGAACGATTTTACATCTGCCTGAAGAAAACGTCAACAGAGTTGCCATTAATTTCAAACTCTTGTGAGAGATATTGAATTATTGCACAGGAAAAATATTTTCCATGCCCACCAAGAAGATTGCAACAATCTTCCAAAATGGAAAATGTCTTACAAGCAAGCGCATAGATCAAAAATTGATTTATGTAAGCCATTGAGTTTGTACAAATTTCGACACTACTCATTTTATAGCCACATTCCATTACCTTGGCAGAAGAAAATGTTCATCTACTTCTAAACTTAGATTCTAGCTAATTTTGTAAATGTATTTATAATTTTATATAGTTTAAAGCAATTTAATGTCTTTTACAACAAAATATACAACCTAGTACTTAGTTTATTTCTATTTATCTAAGGCAAAGACTAACTTTCTTTGACTAATAATTATACTCATAGCCAATGTTTTAATGCCTTTCATCCCTACTTGTCACGCCGTAATGCTTTAACATTCTAGATGCCTTAATTCTGATTGTTTCAAGGTTTTGAAGGAAAGAGAATAACTTTTCACGTTTCCCTCTGTTGACAATCACTGTGAAGCTACTTCTACAGCCGAGCATGGAGGAAAAATGGCATTTTAAGCAAGGGACATTTCTACTAAGACAATTCATAAAGCGTGGCGAGACCCCACTGGGCGGGGGGCTCCTTGAGAGGCCCTTTTATGAAAAGCAGAGAAGAAACTTTAAAAGTTATTCTTAAAAGAAATTCAAAAGGAGATTTAAGAGGAGCGGAAAAATAAAATACAGCAAAATACGAAAGTGAAGGTGGAGGTCGAAGTCAAGGTGAGCAGAAAGACCCATCGGCAATGGAAGGCAGGCGGTTTTACTCACTGTCCATTCGTCCTAGGAGACAGTGCCAGACATACGAAGAGTGGAGTAGTTCCCCTCACCGCAGGTTTCATCCTCCCCGGTTTCAGTTGTCTGTGGTCAACCATGGTTCCAGAATATTAAATGGAGAAGTTCCAGGACTGAAAGCTCCATAAGCTTTAAACTGCGCGCTGCGGCTCCGAGCGGGGTAATGAAATCTGGCGACGTTTGCCTGGGCCCCTCCATACATTACGCAGCGTCTCCTGCGGCTGCGCGCTGTTCTTGGCCACCCGACCTCCAGTCGCTTAGCTGCCTTGGTCATCAGATTCACGGTTGCAGTGTCCTTGAGGTGTTGCGTTGCTTACGTTCAAGTAACCTTTACTTTACTCAAGAAAGTCTCATTCGCCTCCCTTCATCTCCTTATGTAGACAGTTTATCATCCCACACCATTCCAAGAAGGGTGAGCATGATAAGGTATTTTCAGAAAGACCACATTCGCATTTGTTTTATTACAGTGTATTGTCAGAATTGTCCTATTTTATTACTAGTTTTTGTTGTTGATCTCTCACCGTGCCTAATTTAGACATTACATTTCGTCATAGCTACGGATGCATAGGAAAAGACAGTCTCACTGTGCCTAATTTAGACATTACATTTCGTCATAGCTACGGATGCATAGGAAAAGGCAGTATGTGTAGGCATGGGCACTAGCTGAGATTTCCTGCATCCTTTGGGGGTCCTGGACTGTACCCCCTGTGGTTAAGGGGGAACCACTGTAGGGACTGTGTGTGCACGGGTTCAAAGAAAGTAATATGCACTTGAATTTATTTCCCCCTCTTTTCTCAGTTTCTATGGTACAGTATTTGACCAGAAAACGAGAGTGTGGTTTCTACACACAGCTAGATTTGTTTTCAAAGGTCTGTTAGGGAAAAGAGTGGACAGAAATGTTCACAGGCCAGCTTTTCCTATGATTCTAAGACTGGCTGCAAACCAAAGGCTCTTTCACTGTTAGGTCTGACCCCAACCACTGGGGCTCTTTCTACCATCAACCTGCAGAAAACTCAGAAGCATGACCAGAGGTTGTGTTTTGGTCTCAAGATCCACTTCCCCACTGTGTCCCTTTCATTAGCCTCTCCTGAGGCACCCAAATCAGTACAGTCTATTTTCACCACCCTGTGATACAATCTGCGTACAGCCTTGGAAGCTTCTAGGGTGTATTTTTATATGGCTTAAAAGTAAATCAGGTAACAGTGCAAAGCTTGCTTCCCTGAACAGACCTTTTACCAGCAATGTGATGGACAGATTTAAGTTAAAACTCTTTCCAGTTGTTTCAGGAACTTCAGCGTTGGGAGCAGTAGAGAGAGAAGGTGGTCATCAGACTCTACCCAGAAAGAATATGAGACCATTCTAAGTTGTAGTCATGATTCTGGAAACTTGTAAAACTTTCTTAACTGCTCTTAGCACCTGTCTCCGCGTCTATAAAGGAAACATGGGAATCACTTGCAACTTTGTGAGGATTGGCACAGTAGGGCTCTAATAAATGCTCACAGTTACTCATATGCTCACCAACCATGCAGGATAACATTTTTAAAGAATGTTTGCATGCTCATTTTGAACCCTAGGAATACCCCATAATTCACGGTAGCAGGAAACACTTCTGCTAAGACCCATTTCTTGTCCCAGGGTCCACACGAACGGCCAGCCTTCAACAAACACTTCCGGGGTCCTGGGCTTAAGATAACATGCGTGTACATCATTCGGCTTTCAGAGACTTGCATCTGTTCCCATATAGTTGCCCAATTCTTATATTCTCTTTGCTCATGAGAGTAAGTCCAAGCTTCTTAATGTGGAAGTTAAGGGTCCTTAAAATCTCAGACCAAACAAGCTCAGCAACACTCGACAGTGCCCATTATGTACTCTATGCTCCTACTCTGCTGAGCCTACTGCGGGACGGCCCCCTGATATATTTTCTTGTGCCATGTGTTTTCCTTCCAGCTAAACTCTCAGACTTTAATGTCATCCACCCTTTTGTTCCTTGGTTACAGATATGATGTTTCCATCTCTGTGCTTGTTTATATTATATTCCTCAAAGGACACGTAGGACTAAAGAAAATGTCAACACAAATTTTCTATTTATTTTGAATTGTTCAGAGAGATACTGATGTATCATGCACAAAAAATATTTTTCTTACCCACCAAAAATTAGACCACACTTGAGCAACATCAGAAGTTAATTTTGGGATATTAGATAACATTTCTTTCATCCAGAGTTCTAGCCGAGAGCCTAAACACAAAGAAAAGAGCCAAATGCATTTGTTTTTGATAGTATAAAAGGAATTGTATATATAAAAGGCATAGGTGTCTAATATCAACTAAATTAAAGAGCACAGGGATGCTTTACCTCCCATTATGGTTTAACATCCAGTGCTGTGATGAAAGAGACTCTCCCCCAGGAGGATTTTAGGACTGGTTTGTCCAAGAGAAAAAGAGTGCACCTTGGGCTGCAGTGGGAAGATATGTACTGCCCCTTTAGCTCCTGTAGAAAGGAACTAAAGTCCTCTCCCCACCATGAAAATAAGAAGCACTCTACCTTTACAATAATATGATTATGTAACTGGATATTAAAATGAGATTCTCTAGCTCTGTTTTGGCTGAGACATGAAAATAACAGATGCTACATTTCAAAGGGAATTTTGTAAAAATAAGGATGGCAGAATATTAATTGCCTATCCTCTAAGATGAGGGCATGGCTTTAAAGAGATAGGAAGAGTTGAGAAAAGTGGGATGGATTGAGGAGAATTTTGGACAGACCTATATAGGGGGAGGATGTGCTGCTCAGCCTCATCTCAAGTCAAAAGACAGTTTTAAAGGAACAGCTGGAAGGATTCGGTGTGTCCTGGGCTACTGGGGGATTAGTGCTGATTCTTGCTTAGAAACATAAAGTGTAAGAAGTAGAATGGCAGATACCTTTGTGGAAGAGTAAAATAGTTATTGCTGAATTCAGATCAGTCTGTAGACCCAGTATTTATTGGGGTGGGGATACGGAGATGGAGGAGGAGAAGTAGACAATGAATTCATGAAAGTTTCCGTTGGACCACAGGTGGTCAAATGAGTGAAGAAGCAATTTTCTGGGGTCATGTTAGGTCCTGACCTAGAAGTTATCCAAAGTAGGAGGAGAACTCACCTGAGAGAATCTGGTAGTACCACCAGATTTCTAGAGCTGAGGGAACAGAAAATGACCAACCCAAATAAAAATGGAAATCATCAGCTATTGTCAAGGCAAAGAAAAGGGTGCTGGGCAGTGTGGTAAGTTGGAGGGGGAGTGGGAGCCTCTGATGAACTGACAAGAGCACCTGTAATAGGAAGTGCCAGGATTAAGCACACACCCAGACTAGAGAACAACACTGCATGGCCAGTAACAGTAACAGGCATGGAAGAAATATCTTGTCCCAATCTATCTCTCTTTCTGCTTTTCTCCTCCACCAGCTGTGACCTGGAAGTAAAAAGAAAATCCTATTAATAGAAGGAGGTAGAGGGATAGTTGTGACATTTTATGGGACATGGCATTCTAAACTAAGAGTGTTTTGTGGCCCTAAGAGTGAATTTTTAAATTCATGGTTCTTGCCTGATTTTCATCCAGGAGAAAGAGAGGGACCAGCCCTACAGGGCTCATTTTAAGGGGCTCCAAGAAGTAATCACAGTTACTTTATGATTATGTCCCCTGAGCCATGTTTGTTTGAATGAGCTTTTTTAATTTTACTGTAATATTATACATGTTTCTCCACCCTCTTTGGTATCCTCAATAGTGCTACTCTGTCTTGTTCATTTCTTTTCTCTCAGTACCTAGTGTAGTCACTGTACATAGTTAGCACTGAGTACTTTGAGATAATACAAGGAAGAATACCACAACTACCTGGGAAGGGGTAAAGAGAATTAAAGGGTATAAATCAGAGAGGAACCACATCCTATTAAATAGATTTTTAAAAATTCAAAGATATGGTCATATATGACATGGGCCATGTAGGATTAATATCATTCCACCAGGTCCATATTTAGACCAACAGACTTTAAGAAAAAAGTAGCAGTAGGGGGAAAGTATAGAGATGAAGATATACAATTAGTCTCCAGAAATTAAAGAAATGTCTGTGCTATAGACGACAATGTGAAGGCATGTATAATCATTTTGTAGTAAATGAGCAGAGAGCAAGAAAGAACCACAGTCACATTGGAGAGACTGGGGGCATCAGGTTGCTGGCAGGTCCTGAAACAGAAACAGATGAAACTTATTCAAGGAGAGAGTGTACTGGGAAATACACCAGAGACCCCCACAAGGGCACAGCTACATGCGTCATCCAGAGAACACTGCTAAATCAGAGGTCAGGTCCAATGAGGAGGACAGTGTCTACCTAAAGTTTATAGAGTGGGTTTATTTTCCAAATATGAAAGGGCTTTGCTACTCCAATCATCAACTTTGCAAACAAGAGAGAATTGGCTCACCAGTTAGCAGAATTTAAAGGTAGAACCAGAAGAACAAAGGACTGGGTTCAACTATGTAGAAGAACCAACTGGAAGAGAATGAAATAGAGTAGCCTCAAAGATGATTTTGGCTGTGTCAAATCAACTGAATTAAATAAGATGGATAGTTATGTATTCTATATACAGTTGGTTACACCCCCAATTCCATAACTCTGTTATAATGCATGTTTATATAAACCATGTGTTTATTCAAACTGTTGACTCTTGTGTCTTACCAATAGGGATGCTATGGCAGATAATATGAGAAAGGCAAGGTTGTTATTTCATACTGTTGAAATCTCTGGAGGAAAGTGTCTCCAGTCCTCCCAGTTGGAGGTAATAGAAAGTTAGTTCAATGAAGTAAAATGAGACCATTGGAATGCCTCTTTTTAGAAGCTGCCTTCTTTCACAAAAGAAAATTTCTCAGGATATTATTTTATGAACATTTTAGAATGATTTAAAGAGAGCTGGTTTACATGACTGAGAAATAGAGGAAAAATTAAATGTGAAGGCTCTGGTAACCCAAAAGACTTCAGGCAACAGGTAGCAATGTTATCTACTTTTCATGTTGCACTGAATCTGCTCTGTGAAGATTAAATATGGACTTTGACAAGGTTAGGAGAAAAAATATAAAACACTAGAAGAGTCAAGAAATAAAAATGTACTGAGTGACTATTTTGTGCTGTATTCTACGTAATTTACCTAATGTAATCTCATTAAAAACCATATAAGGGATTATTATCATCATACTGTTGAGGAAACTGAGACTCAAGTAGGTAAAGTAAATACTTGAAATATTTATTTAAATATAAATGTACAAGAGCTAGATGTGGTAAATCACAACATATTACTAAAAGACTTAAATTGGGCTTAAATTACTCAAAGACAGTATTGTACAGCTTTCAGTTCTTGCTCAAATACTCTAGATTGTCTATTCAAACATCCAAAGCCAATGGATTTTTTAAAACTTGATCACAACATTAAAGATTATATAGAAGAAAAATACCCACAAGAGGCAAGAAAATTTTAAGAAAAAAAGTAATAGAAAGGAATATGTGCACCTAGATTTTGAATATTCTTTATGGCACAACAAATAAAAAACAGTATTGTGTTTATGCAAGAAAAAAGTCAAGAGATTAAAGTTAACAAAATGAAAGTTTCAATTGTATAATAATTAAGTATATGCATATATAAGAGTTTAATAATTCATACAAATGATATCCAAAAGCCCCACAAGCTTCCATGTCTAGAAAAAATAAGATTATTTAATAAATACTTTGAAGTCCACTGATTACACCATAAAAGAACAAAAAGCAATCCTGTTAAAAATAAGTCAGTCACATGACTTCTGTGATGAAAACCCCCCAAAGATTTCCCATCTTTCCCAGAATAAAGGATTCATAGTGACCTTGAAGGTCCTCTGTAACTTGACCCATATGTTCCCCCAGACTTCATCTTGTACTTCTGTCCACCTTCAATTGTGCTACCTCAAACGTACTGACATCCTTGCTGGTCCTCAAACAATACATAAAAGTTCCAAGTACAAGGTTCTCGCATTTGTTATTCGCTTTGCTTGAAATGCTTCTTCCCAAAATATGCACATGGCTGCCTCTTTATCTCCTCAGATCTTTGGTTGAATGTCACCTTCTCAGTGATGACTTTCCTCATTGCTCTGAAGTTATAAAAGTTCTAAGAAAAATATATA
Organism: Carollia perspicillata; assembly: GCA_004027735.1. NCBI lineage: Eukaryota > Metazoa > Chordata > Mammalia > Chiroptera > Phyllostomidae > Carollia > Carollia perspicillata. The sequence goes on from PVKM010005667.1 coordinate 37,298, forward strand.
GGTGAATATTTACATAGTTTGGGGGTGGAGAAGACTCCTTAGCAAGACTCACAAATTACTGATCAACAAATTTTACTATGTAAAAATTAAAAACATTTTTTTCCAATTATAATACATGGAATAAAGTAGCAAGCAACAAGTTGAAGAAATATATTAGTAATATGTGCCAAACAACAGTTAATTTCTTTTCTATAAAAAATTATTCCATATGAGAGAAATGCCACTGTAAAAATGGACAAAGGAATAGAAAATAAATTCTTAAACACACATAAAAACAAATTATCAACATTAAAAAATATTTAACATCACTGATAAGGAAGTAAATGAAAATTAAAATAATGACACCATATTGCCAAAGATTTTAAAAAATGATAATATACAACATTGTCAAGAGTGGGAAGAAAGCGACTTACTGTTTCCTACACAGCCAGTAGCTGCATAAATAAATGCAGTCTATTTCAAGAGCAAGTTGGCAATACAAATTTTTTAAAAAATATTCAAAATGTGCTTATCTTTTGACCCAGGAATTTCACTTCTGGAAATTAGTCATAAGGAAATAATCAGGGACAGGCGGAAAGATTTAACAACAAAGATAAAATGAAATGGTAATGTGCAACCTTAAAGGGAATAATGAATGAAAGAGGAGGCAGTGCAGTCCTTTTTTTTTCTTATTGGTGGGGAGAGAGAGAGGGGATAGCTGAGATAATTATATGTAAATAAGCCTTAGGTCTTTCTTTTTCTTTAAGGACCATCTGGAAGTGGCAGCTGTATTGCATCTTCAGTAAAGCCAGAAGAGGAAGTGGTGGGCTTAAGCTTCCACATAGGGATTTAGGTTAAATATAAGAAAGTATTTCCTTACAGAAAGATTTGCAAACATTGGTATTGAGTAAAGAAGGAGGTGGTATAATCATATTCCCTAGGAGACTTTACTGCAGAAGAGATTTTTGTCAAATTAAGATGATTTTTGGTTCATGCCTATAACAAGAAGCTTTGTTGTTTAACTTCTTGAGTAGTCTTCTATTTTTAATTATACCTCAATGTTTGATTAGTCCATCGTGCCTTGTGTGGTTTGGGTTCATATTAGAGTAACCGTCACCTTATTTCATTAAAACAGTACTTAGAATTTCTACTTATTACCCAAATGAAATAGGTAAGAATTCAGATGGAGTATGCTGTCTTCAACCTACCTACCAGCTGCCATGCATTACATAATAATCCCAGTAATATTTGAAATCCTTTGGCTTTGCCCAGAAACCTGTAAGTCTGAAATCAATTTATCAACCCACTGAAAGGATAAAGATATTACAAGTCCACTTTTCAGTTAGCGTGGGATTAAGTTTTTAGTTCACATAACTCATTTAGATTGATTATTGCTATTAGAGTAGTTTTACTGAGTACTGATTACCTAGATTATAACAAATATTAAACATAATTCTGTTAGAATATAACAAAACTGGACACAGCCACTGGAAAGAGCTGATGTAAAGGGGGGATTTCAAAAACATGAAAAAATATTTGTACATGCTCAAGAAATAAAGAAGAATATCAAACTGTATTACGGGAATAGATTAACATTAAGTCAATTCTAATCATTTTTCAAGGCAGTGCAGATACACTTACCAAGGAAAAAAATGAGCTTGAGAAGAAAAGAATATAAATTGCTTATATGGAAAGTAGAAGGAATTTCACTGTATTATTTACACCTTAAAGAGTTATGTGTTCATATTTAATAAACTTCAAATATTCTCATTTTTCAAACAAACAAAATCTGACATCATTTCTCCAATTGTATTGTAGCTACATGCCACACAATAAGGAATTCTGTAATGACTACCTAGAGATTATTTCTCTCCTTAGATTTTTCCAAGCAGGAAAGAAAAAACTAAAATGAATACTATTTGAAGGAATACTAGGAGAGCACAGCCCTTCCAAAAGGATAAAGAAACTGTATTTGTGGTTTCCCATTTGACCCAGTTCACTTCATTTATTTTCAAGCAATATGTCATTCTTCCCTAAGTCCTATCCTTTATTACCTTTTTAAAAATTTACTTTTACTTTTATGCCTTGGTCACAACCTGGTTTATCTTGCTCAGAAATCCAGGTACCTGACATAGCAAGGTCTTTTTTTTACTACAAACCAAACCCTTCCCTTAAATTGCCTGAACTCTAACTTGACAATTTGGATCATTCACTCTCCTTTCTGAAAACACTCTCCTCATTCTAAATTTTTAATGATTGACTCTTTTTAGTGATTGGCTATTTTGTCTTGATTTCCCACTTCCCAACTGGATGAAGAATTCCTTCTTGTTTCTTCCAGTTCTCTACCCTCACGTCCTCTAAATGTTCCACATCACCTGCTCATGTCCCTCTTTTGGCCAGTGTTATCCCCTCACCCTCCTTTCCAGAGTTTCGTCCCTAATCTCTGAGATCTTACCTTCAGGCCTTTATGCATCGTCATATTTCCTTCTCAAATACTTTATTCTGTCAACTATCATACATACAACCTATAACATTCGAAGTTTAGCCATAATGTGAATACTTAACTAAACTGAGTGTCCATCTTTTCATCATCTGTTACACTGGTAGAAATATAAAATAAGTTGCAGATTAGATAGGAATTTGTTTGACGACTGCATTGTAATAGCTCGTAGAAGTTAAAACAGTACACTAATATTTTTCACAACCTTGATTTTCTGTCGATATTCCTTTCTGCCTCCACTGTGAAGTAGCAAGCCCGTTTTCCCTTCAGTGGCAGAATGAATCACCCAGACGGCGCCATTATCTCTCCTTTTAATAATTTAACTTAACGGTGTGGGACCTAAAAGGCCAGTGGCTGTCTCAGCTTCCAACTCAAACCCTCGTTATGATGCCTAGTAGATATATTTGTCTCTTGCTTACTAAATCCTCAAAGCCAGAAGGGTTTGAAGTTAGCACAGTTTTCTTGAGTATATTATGAGACACCAAACTTTCTGTGCTCCCTTCTTCCCCAGATTTATTTCTTCTGTCTGTGAGATGAATGGCTCCATAGGTTACTCTCCTGCGCAGGTATTCTAACCTCACAAGAGGGATTTCCTGGCTGGGACTGAAGGGGAGCCTTCCAGGGGCCATCCAACTGTTTTATAAGTGCGATGCTTTAGGATGATTGGCTATATGACAGAACCAATAATCCCATGAGCAGCAGCACATTGCCCAATCTCATTCACTAAATTCAGTTGTGTGACCAGAGACTTGTTGAACAAAATAATCTGATGAAGCAAAAGGCACCTGTTAAGTCTACTAATCAATGATGCTTCCAGAAGTAAAATAGGCAGGAAAAGCAAACCCATATCTTGAGTGTTTTGCCCCTAGTTGGAACAAATACAATATTTGATAAAAACCATCAAAGTAATCAACCTATCAGGAGTTTTGCCTAGGTCCTAGTGTCTTTGCTCAGGGTAAACTAATTCTACCAGAAATGTGAGCCATCAGTAATGGTTATGATAAAATAAGCCTAATGTAGAGAATTCCCAGTTCTTATGGCTGCCATAACAAATTATGACAAACTTGATGTTTTAAAACAAAGGAAATTCCATCTCTCACTCTTCAGAGGCCAGAAACCAAAACCAAGATATCAGCAGGGCCTGTTCCTTTTGAGGGCTCTAGGGGAGAATCCTTTCTTGCCTCTTCCAACCTCTGGTGACTCCAGGTGTTTTTTGTCTTGTGGCCACGTGACTCCAATCTCTGCTTCCCTCTTCCTGTGGCCTCCTCTGTGTCTGTCTTCTCTTATCACTAGACTCAGGACCCACCCAGATAATCCAGGTTGATCTCATCTCAAGATCCTTAACTTACTCACACCTGCAAAGCCCCTTGTGAAAACAAAGTCATATTCACAGGTTCTAGGGGTTAGAAGAAGGATCTAGCTTTTGGAGGCCACCATTCAACCCACGATTATAGGGTTCCTTGCTCCCACATTGCTGCGTTATTCACGAGACCATTAAGAAAGTGCCGAGAAAAATGAGAGAGGATGCTGACTGACGTCCAAAAGGTTGGTCATCTGATCTTATTCTGATACTTACAGGATTCTTAATGAGCATTTAAAGAGTATAATAATCATTTATCACACTCAGTCCATCCCAAGTGCTGTATCCACATACCTCTACCAAAATAGTCTTGTTACATTCAGACTTCCAACAGCCTGCTCAAACCATTGACCTTGACTCACTAGTTCATATTCTTTTTTTATAGCACTCTCCTCCTTATTTTTTCCCAGTTTCGTTGAGATATAATTGACATTTAATATTATTTTAGTTTCAGATGTACACAAAATGATTTGATACACACATATATTGCACAATAGCTACCACAATAAGTTTAGTTAACACCCATCACCTTGCCTAGTTGCCATTATTTTTCTTGTGATGAGAATTTTTAAAATCCACTCTCTTAACAACTTTCAAACATAAAATACAGTGTTATCAACTATAGTCACCACATTATACGTTGCAGCTGCAGAACTTATTTATCTTACAGATGAAAATGTGCACATTTTGACTACCTTCACCCATTTTCCCCGCCCTCCATGGTTTGTGTGTTAGCTCAATCCACGACTTTTCCCAGGCACATTAGACAACAACACGTACCTTCTTTTAGGATCGCCACTGAATTGAGTTGTACAGTTAGCTAGCACAGGTCAGCCTAATGTTTGGTCCCAGGAAACCAGAAGGAAGTATCTGCAAGCCAGGTGTCTGTCTGTCTGTCTGTCTGTCTATCTATCCATCCATCCATCCATCCATCTATCTATCTATCTATCTATCTATCTATCTATCTATCTATCTATCTCTCTATCTCTCTATCTCTCTATCTCTCTATCTCTCTATCTATCTATCTGGTTTTTCAAGCTATTAACTAGTCATGGTAACTCCTCCCTGAGTCCATTCCTATGGTGTTGAGAGAGAGCAGCAGTACAGCAGGAAGACACTCCTGGGGATGATGAGCATTCTCCTTGTACAATTTCACTTGTGCATCCAGATGGACTTGGATCCATTCCTCGTAGTATATGCTCCTGTATGTGCATTCTACTTGATGCCGTACTGTAGGGTATGCCTCACTTCATGATTTGGTGGGTAAGCTAAGACCACTTCATAATGAGAAGCTCAGTTCACAAGACCAGACATTAAATCTTTGCAAGTCCCAGTAACTATTCAAGTTGTTTCTCAAAATAAAAGTAGTTACTTGATAAAGTGTCCATAGCTCTGAAATATTTCAAGAACAATATTAGGTCTTAGCTGGGAATTTACCGTTGGGGCTCCATGATACACCTTAATCTGCCACACACTGTTTAAGCTTCGTTGAATCCGCTGGGTCACATGGGCTGCCTGGTAGGGTTGATTGCATTGCAGCCTGGACTGATTGCCAGGGGCTATATTGATTGGAGTTAGTAAGGAGACAACATCTGGAACAGCAGCTGCACTTAAAGGCATCACCTAATTAAGCTTATGATAATCCACTCTCATTCTCCAAGACCCATCTGTCTTCCCCATCAGCCTAATTGGAGAGTTAAATGGAGCTATAATAGAAATGACCACTCCCTATCTTTCCAGTCTTTCATGGGAGCATTAGTCTCTGGGATTCCACAGGAATGTGTTATTGCTTTTGGTTTATTCTTTTAGTGAAGAAGGTAAGATCCAAGAACCCCATCCCTGTTCTTTTCTCTCATAATAACTCCTACTCCTGAGTCAAAAAGCAAACGCGAGTATCCAGCCAGTTGCCTAGGATATCTTTTCCCAGAATACAAACAGGAAATGTAGAGGGCACAAGAGGATATGTCTGCAGGTCACTCTGTGCCTGTGGTGTTATAGACTTAGGTTAAGACTCCATTTATCACCTGACCACCCAAAGCTTCAGCTCTGCCCACCGAACCCACAGTGCCTTTCTTCTTTGCCAGGAATGTGTTATTTTGGTGCCGTAATCCAAAAACAGGTGAAAGGTCTACTTTATTCCTTTCCTTGGAATATATTTACACCAGAAAATGACCACAAGCCTAGAAATAGGAATCACTGTGTTTCCCTATGGTAAGCTCTATGAATAGACATGGAGTTCCTATAAAATTTATTAGGAACTTTGTGAGCTGACCATACATTTCAGTCTCGACAATTGATAAAACAATGTGGAATACCCATGTGTCTCCATTAGAGAAAGCACAACCACTTAGCCTCTAGAGGTTAAGGTTATAGCTTGACTTGTGCATAGGCCCTCCTCCACCCTAGGATCTTCTCATCTCCCCTGTAATCAGGCAGACCATTTCCATATTAGTGTCTTCCGACAATATCCCCAGCCTACAAGAAAAATCAGGATCACGTTTTTAAAATATGCTAATGGTTCCCTCTTTGAAGTATTTCGCAAGGATTTAATAAGGGGATGGTTTTCTGTGCCTATTTGGGGGACACAGGAAGAATTTAATATTTATATTATAAATCTGGTCTTTCGATTCTTTTCTGTACATTATGGCAAGTCATTTATGGCATCTTAACTTTTTTTAGTATGATCGCCATTCAGTACAGCTTCCTATCAGTCAACTTACCTAATAATTAACACTATCTTGCCTTCTCAATAAATTCAGATAATTGCACCTACGTAAAAAAAATTATGCTAGCCTAAAGCTATATTTTTTTCACTCTCTGGTTAAACATGTTCAGAATTTAGTTCCACATGTTTTTCCTATATATGTTATAATATCGATGTATAATATATTTATTTTATTGTATAATTTATTACTATGGTAGACGCCATAATCGAGTGTGCTAAACTCCATCTCTGGTTATCACTTTAAAATAAATAGGGAAAAAGAGGCTGAGGACCTAAAGAGAACAGGCTCAAGCAAGGGAGAAATAGCCCCTTAAAACAAACTAAAAAGGTGAGGAGATCAACGTTAGCTACTTTGGTCGCATTGACTCTCAGGGGAAACAAACAATTTGGAGTTTGTGGGTATTCCGGAGCCTCCCATAATTCACATTTCAATATGTAGGGTCTTACTCTGACTCATTTAAAACTTCAACTCTCCCAGAAGATACCTGAAGAGAGGGCATATTAAATAATGTGTTAACTTGACAAGCCCTGGCGAAACTTTTCTTGTTTGGGTGGGGTACCTCAGCTCTGCTGCTCTAGGAGGCAAAGGATTCCACTAGCATCACCAGAATCCCCTGGATTTAAGGCTGCGAATTGCAAATGAAATATTGAAGCCTGTCATTCTCTTTTGCGAAAGCCACTGAGTGGAGCTCAAAGCAGAGACACTGCCACCCGGATCTGAATTCCTGCGCTTTCTTAATTCAAGACCAGCAAGTTAACCCCAAAGCCGTATCTTCAGCGTGAGCTTGATCCCAAGTGATTGCAGGAAAATGAACTCTTTCACCACCGCTCACCACAATCTGTCACCTTTCTGTCATGGACACGTACTACATTTCACTGCTTTTAGCCTCCATTGTGCCAGTGAACAATCCCAGATGTCCTCCTTTTCTCTTAGATCTGGTGCATATAAATTATTCCTGGAAGCAGGTTCCATAACAGTCAGGCTCTTCATTGACCAGAATGTAAATATGTATTTGTTATAAGTAGTCTTTATATGTTATTTAAAGATGGAGAATATATGAATGTATATATATCCTATTATTTGTTTTATATTCCCATTCTCACTTCTTTCTATAAGTATCTTTTTTCTGGCCAATGTTCAAGAAAAGCTAACAATCCTGTTTGACTAGTATGAGCAAATGAAATCTCCTGTTGTACCCTATGATTGTTTAAGCCAAAGCAAAATACTTTTTATTATGATATTTTTTATTTCTATGCCTCTGTTTAGAAAATATCTGTATTTAGTATACATTTGAGTCTAGAAACAGATGAAATATATACATGTGAAGATGATAATATTCTTTTATTCCATTTATTCTGTAATTTGTTATTTCTACCAGGAAAACACAACATATTTTCCAGTAGTTTCTTTGTATAATGATTATTAATATTATTGTGCTAAACACTAGGTCTTTTCAAAAGCAACTCTGCTATTTTAAAGCATATTGATATAAAATGATTAACTTGTTTTATAGTTTTTAAATTGAGTTTGCTTTGCTCCAATTATCTATTTTTTTAAAAAAAATTAATGACTGCAAATCTTGTGCTTATTGTGCTCTTTAAACTAATTTGTTTTTCTTGATGCATCTTATTAAGACCAATTGGCACACGTATCCCAGTATTTTTATCTTTCCAAGCATTCCCTACACATTTAGAATGAGTGTCAATTCCAGTACCTTCATTATCCTCCCTAAGCATAGGATATATTTCTTCATTGTTTTCCTATTTGAAACCTGATTTTATTACTTAGTCTCTCTCTGGCAATTAATTTACTCTAGTTGAACTGCTGCTGTATTTCATCCGAGAGAAAAAGCAGCATGCCTCTTGTGGTCCAAGTTCTCTCTCACCAAAGCACACAATGTGGAACCCTGAAGTCACTGAGTTAATTTAGCTGCAAACACTTTGAAGCTGCTACTGGATGAAGAGCATCGTGTATAGCACTTTAGAGGGATACAAGGGAAACAGTTTCCACTTTTAATATATTTATAATCTCATGAAGAACACTCAGAAGAAGTAAAATCATTTTTAAAAATTTTAATCAGCCCCTAATGGCACCATTTACTCATACCTGGATTCAGCAAACTTTATCCAGTGCCAGTCCCTGGGCCAGGTTCTAGCAGGGCAGTGACATCGTGGTACCCAGCCTCGTGGCCATGGACGTATGCCCTGGAAGGCCAATGAAAGTGAATGGACATGACAATTTAGAGCACTTCAAAGGGCACACGTGAAATGCTCTCGGAGCAGGCACCATGGAAACCCAGCCTATCCATGGGGCTCAGAAAGGGCTGCCTTGTGTTCGGGATGTTTATACTGAAAAGATTAATAACACTGGACAGTCAAGGGGAAAGGAATAGAATATGAGAGCTGAGTGGGTGCTGACTAAAGGAATACTTAACCCGGTGAAGGAAAGGTCTTTGGACAGAGATAAACCCTGAGATGGCATGTAATTCAATCTAAAAAGTATTTTTTAAGCATTAGCTATGTTCTCTGTGAAAACTTTTGTGTACTGGAAAGGACATGGTTAGGTTGTAAGTGCCTGAGAAGCATAGTCCGAGCGGAAGAAGTAGCTTAGCAAAGAGTGAAGGCAAAATTATAAAGTGTCACATGTGACCATGGGCTTGGTCACAGAAGTGAAGCTGATGAATGGAATGAAATGAAGTTGTAGAGACGAGGAAAATCAGTTCAACTACTATCTAAGCAGGTATGTTCTAGAAGATAAGTGCAAAATGAATGAGAGTAAGAGGAATTGGAGGCTAGAAGGGGCGTCTTCGGCAAATGTGAGCTTTATTGTCTGCATGAGGGTAGTGTGGCAGACACTGCTGGTGACCTGCCCAAACCCCTGTGGTGTCACCAGTCCCATTTCCATACGCACCACCTGCTGCCTCCCACACACAGTTGCAACTCTCTGCCCTAGGACTTTCTGTGGCCACAGGAGCATGTCTGTCCTATCCAGACATTTTGGGGATGTAATGCCCTTACCCAGGAAAGGACAGACGTATAGTGCATTGGTGCCCAGTTTTCCCATCCCGGCAGAGGAGGACAGTGCTGGGGCGTGTTTCTCTCGTTCTTCCAGAGGTCCCCGCAGGAGCGCCAAGCCCCTTCTATTAGCTCTCTTCTCGTCCTTGTG
>PVKM010005668.1:0-47019 GCA_004027735.1 Carollia perspicillata
TGCCTTGGTGTGTTCCTCCTTGGGTCCAACTTCTTTGGCACTCTCTGAGCTTCCTGGACCTCCTGGAAGTCTTTTTCCTTTGCTAGATTGGGGAAGTTCTCCTTCATTATTTGTTCAAATAAGTTTTCCACTTGTTGCTCTTCCTCTTCCCCGTCTGGTACCCCTATAATTCGGATGTTGGAATGTTTAAAGTTGTCCTGGAGGTTCCTAAGCCTCTCCTCATTTTTTGGAATTCTTGTTTCTTCATTGTTTTCTGTTTGGCTGTTTCTTTCTTCCTTCTGGTCCACTCCATTGATTTGAGTCCCAGTTTTCTTCCCATCACTATTGGTTCCCTGTGCATTTTCCTTCATTTCACTTAGCGTAGCCTTCATTTGTTCATCTAATTTGCGACCCAAATCCACCAATTCTGTGAGCATCCTGATTACCAGTGCTTTGAACTGTGCATCTGATTGGTTGGCTATCTCTTGCTTGCTTGAAAGTATTGGCTTTGGGGCTCTGAGCTTTTCTTCTGTTTGAGTCATTTTTGTTCAGGTGGTGCCTGTTATGTATGAGGGGCGGAGTCTTAGGTGTTCACCAGGGCAGGGCAACTTAGTCACAGGGCTGTGATGCTGTCTGTGGGGGCAGGGTCAGAGAAGGAACAATCACGCCTGTTCCACACTCTCTTGGATTTGCGTTCCCTCTGCCTCCTTCCACACGCAAACTGGGCCCCCTGGTGCTGGTTCCCAGGTGGGCAGGCCTATGCATGCTCTGGGACCTTGAGGGTTACCCCAACAACCTCTTGTGTGAGGCTGGGAGTCTCTCCCAGCACCTTTTCAGTTGGTGTTTTTAGGCTTTATTTCCTGTCGCTGGGGCCCTGGGCTGCACGGTCCATCTCAGTGCCAGTTCTTGACTAGTTTATCTGCGCATGAATGGGTGACCACCAACAGCCAACTGCCCTGCCCATTTCCTCCCCGCATCTGGGATCTGTGAGCAGGGTGCTGGCACCACCTGCACTCCCGGGTCTGGTAGCCACTGCCTTTTCCTGCCACGTTCCCTCTCCACCAACCGCCGACTCCGCCCCTCTTAGCAGTCTGGTTGAATGGTTGTGGGACTTCCGTAGTTCAATTTTCTGTTTTGGTTCTGTTATTGTTCGTAAATATTTGTTGTCTTTAATTTTGGTTGTGTGAGGAGGCACAGTGCTTCCATCTATGCCTCCATCTTGGTCGGAAGTCTGAGTCAAATTTGTTATCTTTTAAAGGAATGTACCTGTTTTCGCCTAAATATTTGAATTCCTAATTGCATTTGTACTTATGTTCCCCTTTCCCAACCTGAACATAGTTTCTTGTGCCTTCTATCTTCTTTTTCCTTCATTGGATTTACCAAAGGATTCTCTATATATCAATGTTTTAAAGAACCAACTTTTGAATTGTTGGTTATCTCTGTTGCTCTTTTCAATTGAAGCTGTGTACAGTGTGTGAGATTTGGAGCCAGGCAACTTAGATTTGAATCTCTGTTCTATCTCTTAACTGAGAATTATGACCTTCAGAAATTTAATTTGGACAAGACATTATGCTTTACTTTCTTCATCTAGATACATGAAGATTAAATAAGAGAATATGTGGAAACTATCTAGAATGGAAAGTATTTGAACAGTAAGTGAGCAATAAAATGTTGCTATTATTATGATCTATACACAGATATTAGAGTATGTTAAGAGACTGTGGTTTTTATTTCACATATCTTTTCCTTGAGGCTCAGAAATATTTTAAAATGAAACCAATTAGCAGCATTATTCCCTTGATTGATGGCTCTTCTATGGGGTTAACTCTGGCTGCTGGAATGGGCATCCTCCTCTAGATCCCAAACTTACAATCAGGATCCAGCATTAAGGATTTGCCCTAAGGTGTAGGGTTGGCTTATATGTAAAGAGGGCATAGAAAGATGAAGAAGGCATCCAGCTTCCCTCACGTATACCTTGTGAGAGGTATATGTGTACATATTTTTATTTCATAGACCAATATTTCCTAGTCCTCAGTTAAGTACAAAAAGAAACAAAATAGATAAATAACAAAAACTATGGAAAATTATGTTATGTTACATAAAAAGAAAAGTTATATACATGAATTATAATCATGTAACCTACACATGATTGTGGAGAACTGAGAGACAATGTATAAAAGTAAAATCAGTGTAATGGGGTAGTGGAATTATGAATGATTTTTCTTAAAAAATTATTTTATGATAGATTTTCTTTTCAATAAAAAATTATTAGAGCCTGATATTTTCTTGGTAAAAAGACATATGTAAAAAGATACTACTACTACTAATATCAACAGACAACATTTACTTACTACTCATATGTCTAAGCACTGTTCTAGGTACTTTACATTCAAGTTGTATTTAATCCTCATAAAAACCCTATGAAGTGCCCTGGCTGTTGTTGCTCAGTAGATTGAGTGCTGGCCTGAGAACCAAGGGGTCACTGGTTTAATTCTCAGTTAGGGCACATGCCTGGGTTGTGGGCCAGGTGCCCAGTAGGGGGTGCAAGAGAGGCAACTGCACAATGTTGTTTCTCTCCCTCTTTTTCTTCCCCCTTCCCCTCTCTCTAAAAATAAAGAAGTAAAATCTTCAAAAAACCCCCTATGAAGTAGCTACTGTTATTCACCCTAGTTTATAAATGAGAAAATTGTGGAATAAAGAGTTTAAGCAACTTGTTCAAGGTCACACTGTTCTTCAGTAAAATGTAAAAATCCAACTGGATAGTTAAATAAGTGGTGATGAATTTACACATTGGAATATCTCAAAGCTATTAGAAGGGATGGGTTAGATTTCTATGTGCCAATATGGAAAAAATATTGGATAAACAGTTAAATGAAAAACAAAAATACTGTGCAATGAGTACTGTATAGTTGCATTTTTTAAAGTAGGTAATATCAATAACAATAATCATGTTACATATATGTCCATATCCATGCATATGTAGGGAAAGCAATTCAGGAGAGTGTCCTATACTGCTGATGGTGTTTATCTCTGGAGGGTAGAATTTTGGACCATTTCAAACTGTTTAGATTATATTCATGTAGTGTTTAAATTTGTATAGCTTGTAATAACAAATTAAACAAACCAGAAAAAAGAGTACTAGGCAGGTTCTTTCAGTTAAATTTTAAAGTAAAGAAAAAATGAACAAGTTAGACCAAGCAGGAACAGATGAAGGTGCTATTTAACATAGAGTTAGAAGAAAACATATAACGGGCTATACAGGCTGAAAATTTATAGAAAACCCGAACTGATATAGATGTGATTTAAAGTTAACCTTTTCATTTTAGATTTATTAAACAACTTTCTAAAATGTGAGGCAACTTTCTTAATTTCTAAGTTCACTTTTTCTTTTATGATTTTGGATCTTTTAGAGTTTCCAAGTCATCTTTGTAATGATTAGTTCTCACTGTACAGGGCTGTACTAAAAAAGACAGACTTTAGACCTATCAAAGGACATAGTCTCATAGTTACTTTTTAAAAAATTGATTTTAGAGAGAGAGAGAGGAAGGGAAAGAGAAACATCGATTTTTGTTGTTCCACTTATTTATACATTCATTGATTGCTTCCTGTATGTACCTGGCCGAGGATTGAACCTGCAATCTTGGTGTATTGGGATGATGCTTTAACCAATTGAACAACCTGGCTAGGGCCTTATAATTACATTTTAAACTAATCTGCAATATCAATGCTTCCTTGTAACACGTTTCCTTCTTTGAAAAGTGGAGTACAGACAATTTTTATTTAAATGATGATCATGATTATCAGAGTTTTAAAAATTATATGTAAATGAATTCAAGAAGTGTTTGAATCAATTCATGATGTTCATGGACTATAAAGGGAAGCTATGGATGATTGGGATATGTCTGTAACTACCTGAGTTGGTGTCAGACAGGTTGACCATGACCTCTCCCAAATCATCTGATTTTTTCCCATTCATTCACTTATTTATTCAACATTTATTGAGAGTCTACTATGTGCCAGACAGAGTGATATATACTGGTGATACAAAAATATTTGAGACATAGTCACATCCTCAGGTAGTCACAGTCCACTTGGGACCTACCCATTAATTTTTTTTCAGAAATATTAAACCACCTATATATAAAAACATTTTTAATTATTCTTAAAATTAAAAATATGTTTATTGATTTTAGAGAGAGAGGAAGGGAGAGAGAGAAACATAGATGTGAGAGAGAAACATTGATTGGTTCCCTCTCATATGTGCCCTGACTAAGGATCAAAACCACAACCTAAGTATGGGACCTGACTGGGAATTGAACCCCCAAACTTTTGGTATACAGGACGATGCTTCGATCAATGGACAGGGCCAAAAACTTTTAAAAAATGTTAATAATAACAACAGCTAACTGTTACTGAGAACTTACTGTGTACTAAGTAATTAACCTACACAATCTCATTTAATCCCCACCACAACTGTATGAGGTAGGAGTTAATGACTAAGGTTAGACAGACTAAGTACCTTGCCTGAAGTCATATAGCTAGTATGTGATAGAACTGAAACTTAGACTTAGGCAACCTAATTCTGGAGCATGCAACCTTCTGAGAACGAAGGAAGCTAATGTTGCTAGTCTCTTGATAAGGACACCAAGATGAAACAAACATAACAGAATAAATAAATTAAAAAATTGATTTTAGGGAGAAGAAAAGAAACATTGATGTGAGAGAGAAACATTGATCAGTTGCCTCGCATACGTGCTCAAACTGGGGATTGAACCTGAAACCTAGCTATGTTCACTGACTGAAGATGGATCCTGCAACTTTTTGGTGTATGGGATGGTGCTCCAACCAAGTGAGCCACAAGGCCAGGGTGCACAACCACCCCCATGGCCCTAAAGAAATTAATTATGAGGAAAGTATGGGCAAAGTAGACGATTTCAAGCCATAAATCATATATACACTTAACCCACAAAAAGGAATTACAAGCAATTTATGGGATGATATATTATTTATATGCAAATAGGAAGTTACTGGAAAATGATCTGCAGTGACACAAAGGTAGAAAGCTGCTTTCCTGCATTTAAAAGCTCTTTCATACAGCCCTAGCCACTAACAATGCTAAATGAAGGCATTGGGCAGCCTCAGAGTACTCTGAACTCCGTGCATTAGGGATATACTAAGTTCTTTCTGGGCACAGTCACTGAAGTGAGAAAAGGGCAGAGTCCATGCCTGATCTGTTCATGGACAAAAAGAAAGAAAAAGAGCTTCTCACTCACATATTCAGTTTGAGAACCCACTGGGAAGGGCTATAAATGGCGGATGAGTCCGTGGCCTCCTCTGACCAGGAAGGTGGAGGTGTTACTAGAGACAGGGTGCAGGGGATGCTGGGCAGACTGAGAACAGCCTCCACAGGTGTCACTGCCATCAGTTCCTTCAACAGGTGTGTACTGATAATCTAGTATATGTTGTACACTGGGACACAAAAACGAGTAAGACAAATCTCTAATCTCAAGGTACTTACAGTTTGTTTTTTTAAATTGTTGTTCTGTTACAGTTGTTCCAATTTTCCCCCTGCCTTGCCCGCACCCCTACTCCCACAGTCGATGGCTGCCCTGTTGTCCAAATCCATGGGACATTTACACTTGTTCTTTAACTAGGCCCTTCCCCTTCTTTCATCCTGTATCCCCCTCCTCACTCCCCTCTGGTTCCTGTCAGTCTGTTCCTTGTTTCCATGCCTCTGGTTCTATTTTGCTCATTTGTTTGTTTTGTTCACTAGTTTCCATTTGTAGGTGAGATCATATTTAATGCAGAGAGAACAAATGAAACCTATTTTATAATTTTAGGTGAGAAGACAAAGTTGTCAAACTATAAAGCAGGGGTAAACAATCCTACATGGTATATAATTAAATGCTAAGTTGTGAGGTACAGACCACAAGTATGTGGTTATTTTGAGGAAAGAAGAATCAATTCTGTAGTCACAAACCTGAATTAGGTCTCAAAGGATGGGGAGTATTCGGCTGGAAGAAGATAGGGGAAGGAACTCAGAGGAAAGAAGAAGGAATTCAGAGGAAAAGTCTGCTGTGAGTGGAGGAATGCAGAGAAAGAAGAGCCGACAGTGAGGACACTGACTTGAGA
This sequence comes from Carollia perspicillata, assembly GCA_004027735.1. Lineage (NCBI taxonomy): Eukaryota > Metazoa > Chordata > Mammalia > Chiroptera > Phyllostomidae > Carollia > Carollia perspicillata. The sequence goes on from PVKM010005668.1 coordinate 6,112, forward strand.
AAAGCAGAGTGTGTGCAGGAGGGGAGAGCTTGTAAACCACACAGCTAAGGCTCATTGCTTACCTTCCCTCCCTGACCAGAACAATGGCAGTATGGCAGTGGCCTCATGATGCTGGAAGGATCCACATGTGTCAGAATCTGATGGGAAACTCACCCCTAGTTACCAACCCCTTGACTGATTAGGGAGTGAAGGGCAGAATATGTTATCCATGTGGGACCAGGAAGAGGTCAATAGTATCAGAACAGTGGGAGCTTCCCTACATGAATAACCTTGAAGAAGGTCAATATAGCCAGGAAGGACTGCTGCAGGGTGAACTGTAACTTGACTGTTGGATAAGTTAAAATCAGTTAAAAAAAACTCTTAAATTCTATAATTTGGGAATCTCTACCTGACTTCCTGACTAAAATCTTTTCATGATTTTCCATTGCCTTAGAATGAAGGGCTAAATCTTAGGATGGATTTAGGGCATATTTGGCCCTTCTTGATCTAACCCTTGCCTACCTTTACAGCATCATTTGTTCCTCTACCTGATATACCTCCAGCCATAGGGAATCATAGGCATGTCTCTGAAAGTTTGATTCATCTTGCTTTTTCATGCCTCTGGGTTCCCTGTTTGAGTGCCCTTTTCCTCTTCTTCTGCTTGGCTAATTCTACTTGTCCTTTAAGACTCAGTAGGAAGATATTTTTCTTCTAGGAAGTATAGGATAATGGGTAATTTATGTAGGATTTATAGTCAGGGACCTGGATGCCAGTGGTTGCTCGGTGAGGTGGGGGGTAGACATGTTAGTGATACCAGGACTGGGAAGCTGATGACTGAGAACCCATTCTGAGGAGGTGGGAGGGATGCAGAAGACAGGGTGTATGTGAACCAAAAACTCCACCCCCCTGGCACATTGCTTCATTGTTCCATCAAACTTCACTTACAAAACACAAATTCAAATATCAAAATTATTAAGAATGTCATGACAGCAAACTAAGGGCATTGAGTCCTAAGCACAGGGCTTTTATGAGTGCAGGGTCCTGTGTGACTATGCTGGTCATAAGCCCATGAAGCTAACCCTGCATAAAAGTCTGTTCATACCACACTGGTTAATAGCAAAATGTAATAAAACAAATTGTTCATTAATAGGTGGCTGAACCAATACATTACAGTCCAACCAACCACACAGTAAAAAAAAATCATGTAGCCAGGAAAAAATTAGATAGATCATCTTATAGATACTCACATAGATAGCTGACTAAAAACTGAGATGGTTAAAGAATATTGTATAGGTAATCACATTAAAATATTAAATACCATTGGCTCTCCATACCCATGGGTTCTGCACCACTGGATTCAACTAAGTGGATTGAAAATATTTGAAAAAAAAGTTACATTGTTATTGATGTTTTATGTAGTAAGACCTACAGACCTATGATAGTGTGTCTGTACTAAACATGTATAGATTTTTTTGATCATTATTCTCTAAACAATACAGTATAACAACAATTTACATAGCATTTACATTGTGTTAGGTATTATAAGTAATTTAGAGATGATGTAAATTGTGCTGGTGGATAAGTTACATGAAAACACTACACTACTTTATATAAGGGACTTGCACATCCGCAGCTTTTGGTATCTGTGGGGGTTCTGGGATCAATACCCTGTAGATATTGAGGGACATATATGTGTTTGTACGAGTGTCTACCTAAAGTAACATTGGGAGGGATGCCTGAATCTCTTAAAAGTGGTTACAGGAGGAAGGAATTTTTACTTTTCATACTTACAATATTTCAGGCTTTTCATTAACATACATATATTGTTTCTGAAATAAAGACTATGATTAAAAAGTCAATGCTAACACCTAGAAAATCTGTCTGACCCACAGTGAAATCTGTTGGCTTCATCTCATTTTAGAACATAAAAGTACCATGGGAAATAATCTTCCTGATCTGTAAAACACTACTCATTAAAATTGTTACCATTGTTTTTATGCTTACGTTTAATTCTTACCATCACTGCTGGACTCTTCAACAGGGGATGCTGAGTCCATACACCCTAGGGTTTCCTTTACGATCTCAACCACCTGAAGCCTCCTGACCTTGACTAGTTCTGTATCTTTCAATCCTTCCTCCAACTGTTTGACCAATTCTTTTCCGGGCTGGGAAGTCAGAATAGAAATCTGGAAATAAATCCAAGAATCAGTGTGTCTGCCTTCCCTCGCATATAAACACCAGAGAAGTCTGTGGTAATGGCTATTGTCTTTAGGGCAAGGAAGAGGATTCAATTGTACAATAACTTACAAATAAAATTTCATTTAACAGCTTATTTTGGATCATCACAGGACCCTTTCAAACAGGGTAAGCCTACCTCAGAAAGTGACCAGTGAGAAGCCATCCCTGTGTTTTAGTTTTTACAGATTGCTTGAAGCACTGGTAGTATCTGTCCTGCTCAAAATGCTTTGATTTTATGAGCAAATAAAGAAAATCAGATCCTTAAATTCCACTCGCTGTATGTGTACTGAATAGCAGAGAGCCTGTATGTTCCTTTCCCACAGTGGTGCTCCCATGTAGATTTCTTTCCTTGCTCAGCCTGGATCCAGCTGAGCTGTTTCTTTTGATCTCTTAACTCTAAAATGTACTCACCCTTGACCAATACATCTTATATAAAGGAATATTGAGGTGTTTGTGAAAAATTTGAGTATTGTGTTCCACCTGAATGAATACACTCTTATTATCAGCAGTTTTGCTTTGAATTTGAAACTCTTGGAGGCAATTTTTTTTTTGTACTTAGACAATTTTGATTGATGAAGAGAGATGCAGATGAAAGCACAATTATTTTTTAAATTGTTTTTAAAGCTCAGTTTGATGCCTGAGGTTACCAGTGATGGGAAGTGCTTTAACTCACACTCACACACTCAATGGAGTGTACGGTCATGACTTATTATATTTTAACATTGCCTCAGTCTGGCATCAGAATTGTAGAAATTTTTTCACTTGCATATTTGCTAATCTCAAGAAAATTTACTCATGTTGATGCCAAGATTTGATTAAAAACAATCACAAGTTCTTTTTTTTTATTTAACCTGATATTGAACCAGACTTCATTAGATGTGGTGATTCTTTGTTATTGTTTATTTATTTTTCAGTTACATTTTACATCCATATTATTTTGCATTAGTTTCAGGTGTACAGCATAGTAGTTAGACAATCATACTTTACAAGTGGCCCAAGAACAATTGTAAATTCTTAGGGGTACCCAGAATATATAAATACAGACACCAATCTAGGCAGTTAAATGATTGCTTTGCAAGTTCCAAAAGTCCAAAGGCAGATGGCATATTCAGATTTTATTTTGATTTCAGTTCTTCCTTATAATTCACTTTCGTTCCAATTTTTAGAGCTCTTCTCTATGCCTAGCTGTGTACTAAGTATTGCACAGGTGATAGGAAAAAGGGACCATGTTTCCTGCCTGTAGGGGACTGAAAATCTAGTCTTGAACATTGCATTCAAAGGGGTATAAGGGGATCAAATGGTAATGTAAAAAATACAATAAAGTTGAAATAAAAAAAGAAAATTGCATTCAATGTGTATAAAACATAGAGCAATATAAGTGATAAATAATGAAGCATTTAGATGGACTGAAATGGGGAGATGGCTTAGGATCCTGAGGCCAGCCTCTTACCTCTAGTGCAGTGTAGGCCAGAGCGGCACCTGTGGTGGCGTGTCTGCAGTACTGGTTGAACTGCTGGAGCCCATTTTCTACTGCCAGCTGCAGGGAAGTGCCTTGTGGTCGGAAACAACCTTCTCTCTGTAACATGCGGAGTTCTGAGATGCAAGCCTGCAGCCTAGCAAAGTTCCCTTTCACTTGCTGCAGAGAAAAATGAATCAAAGATACAAATCTTTAGTGACCCAAATTCAGATTAATTGGGATTCTAACTTCATTATCATTTACTCCCCAGGAGTCCCTTCTCTTCCTAAAAATCTGTTTATTTGACCAACATTAACTGAATGCCTGCTATGTTCCAGGCACTGTACTCAAATCTTCCCCATACCAGAAGGAAGAAAATTTGCAGCCCAAGGGCTTTGATTATGTGGATTTACCAGAAACAGGAAAGGAAGTGTTTTAAATCACTCAGTCACCCAATGGAAGGTCCAATTGTGATTGCTTACTTTTACTTTAGGGTGGCCTAAAAACTGGAGGCTTAGCAGGGTTATTCTTAAACATTATCTTTATTTCTCAGTCTAAGCATTGGGAACTTCTCTATTCAAGAGTGATGTTTTTCTAGAAATCGGGATTTTGATGTGGTTGTTCATAACCGATAAGGTCCTACCAATCTGCTCCTCAGGATCACTTCCTGGTAAATATCAGTTTAGTCTGCAGTCTGCTCAAGGAGCCAAGAGGTTAACTTCGTGGTTCTCCTCACCCTCCTTTATAGAAACTTGCTATCATGAAGTAATCTAATATGATCTGATTTTAGATCAATGTCACATCTCCTAAGGATATATGCATTCTGAATAAATGTGGAATGAAAATCTGTGACACTATTTGAAGTGGGTGGGAAGGAATTATATTTTGGGATAAGGAAACCATCCTGACCAAAGAGCAGAACTAAGAAATATTTGTAAATGCACATAAAATTCATGAACATGAGTTCCAGGACTGCCAGGGTACAAAGACCACTTAAGCCAATGCTGCCCCACTCAGTTCCACAACTGCTGACTTTGCTTACATGCTCCTTTCCTGGAGTCTTTGTGAAAAACACAAGAAATAGACATAATTTGTACACAAAGAGAACTTGCAATCTAGATAGAAAGATAAGAAACTTACTTAGAAAATGAGATGATAGGTAAAACTAGCAGGCTTCAAGCATTTCTTTTCATGTATACCTCAAAGTATCTGAAGAATGATATATTCCTTTACACATTTTTAAATTGACATCTAGATTTAAAAACTCAGAATGTAAATTGCTGCTAAGAATGTAACTTCCAGCATATCTTAAATATCAACATTTAAAACTAAAACTATAACCCTGATTGGTGTGGCTCAGTTGGGCATTGTCCTGCAAAGCAAAACGTTGCTGGTTGGATTCCCAGTCAGGGCACATGCCTAGGTTGCAGGTTCGGTGCCTGGTCTCTGCATCAGAACTATTTACATACTGTAAGATTTTTAAATTTCCTATGACTATAGGCTCTAAGGAGTGACCTAGATTGAATTATTATTAGAATTGTTATTCATATATAAATCAATTAAAACATATATTACTTGTTTTGATATATAATAATTGGCATTAAGCATGAACTTTAAAATGAATCTCTTAATGTCATGAACATGCTACATTCTTTTTTCAAGGACTTCAGGTATGTGTGAATAAATACATTATTCATTGCTCAAATGATGCAACATTCAGAATGAATTCTATTCCTATTTCTTCTTGTTATAATGCTGAAAACCTTGTCTTCATAAATATAAGATGTCGATCAAAATGTCAAATTCCTTTTGGGTTGTATGCCAGAAGTCATACAGAGATCTACCAATAAAAATTATTTTAATGATCTATCAGTTGCTATTCAGTTTGCTTTTTCTTCATGTTTATTAAAATTGGAAACCACCTGTATACAAAAGACTAAAACCAGTCGTAAGTCATTTACTTTCTTACACTGATACCAACATTTTGAATTATTCCTTTGTTTAATGCCCCTGGAAGTTTTTAAACCACATGGCAATTCATCACAGTAAGATTCATAATGGGTGAAAAATATGTAGCTCTCCCCTCTTTCTTTGTACTTGGTATTTTCTTTGTGAAGTGAAAGGGGGTGATTGTGACAGGGTTGGTGGGAATGGAGAAGTAGCCTGATGACCTCATTATAGGCATAATTAGTCAAAGAAGTTTTAAAAAAGGATAGTCATGGAAATTGAGAATTTATATATCAATTCTTTAAAATTACCTATCACTTTGTACCCTGGGAAGTCTTCTTGTAGTTCTAGGCTATGTGTACCCCAGTTTGAAGAGACTGTCATAGATTTTAGATGCTTTCCTGGCATGTGCCACCCAGGGGCCATATGTAGCTCAGGATGGCTATGAATGTGGTCCACCAGAAAATCGTAAATTTACTTAAAACCTTTTTTTTTTGCTCATCAGTTTTTGTTGGTATTTGTGTATTTAATATGTGGCCCAAGACAACTTTTCTTCTTCCAGTGTGGTCCAGAGACACCAAAAGGCTGGACATCTCTGCGAGAAGTTTAGAAAAAGAAAGATAAGTGTTGTTGGAAAGGAAGTGAGGTTGGGCTGAGAATTGAAAGGATAACATTTGTGAAAATAAGTGTTTTATGTGTGTATGTGTGTGTGTGTGGGGTTGGTGGGTAGAGAGGCAGAAAGTTCAATGTAACCAGTGTCATAGAGGTTGAGAGTAAGTATGTGCTAGAGAGAATGAGAAAATGTGCTTGACAAGAGTAGGGGATGCTTATTAAGAAGTAGTTGGCATTTCAGTCAAAGAAGTAGCTAGGTTTTAGCTCAGGCTTTAGATCCAAATAGACTTGAGTTCCACACCTGGCTCTCCCTCTTACTGGCTGTAAGTTCTTAAGCCTAAATTTCTTCAACTAGAAATTAGGGACAATGGAAATACTTACCTTAAAGAGTAAGTCTTACATACATTAATTCATGGCAGACAGTATGCACTCAGTGTCAGCTGTGGTTATTATTTTAATCACTATTAAACTCTAAAAGCATCTAAGACATTGCTGATCAAACACAAGGGGTTTGTATTGACTTAATGGTCCTGGTCTACAACCGACAAAATAACTAAAAAAAGTATTGATGAAAATGACATAGATTCATTCATTCATCCATTAAAAAACATTTATTATTAGGTGCTTATGACATACTAGGTACTTAAAAAAACCCATAATTTCAACTTTCTATTAACATTACAAATAAGTGAAATAAATAGTCTCAGAATACAAAGTGATAAGAGCCACAATAGAATGACATTTTCCAAAGTATGTTAACCAGTTATTGTCTGTCTATCTCAGTAGAATATAAGCTCTTTATTAAAGGAGAAAATCATCTGTTTCTTCATTGCCATGTCTACAGGGCCTAGAACACTACAATTGATACTAAACAAATTATCTTTGAATAAATGAATGCATACATAACAAATTTCAGGGGGATGAAAAATGTAATTTAGAAAATTAAAACAGGTATATAAGAATCTCTACTATTTCTGCAACATTTTTATGAATCTAAAATTATTCAAAACTTAAGTTTACTGAAAAAAAAAAACCCTAGAAAAATAACAGGAAATAAAAAGGGAGATTATTTTGAGGTGGAGAAGGCTTTTGTAAACATGACAAAAAAGGTATAAAACCATAAAGGGAAAAATGGAGAATTTGACCACATAAAGAATAAATTGTTCTGTAAAGGAAAAGAGAATAAAGTTAAGGACAAAAAACAAACTGGGGAAATATTTTCAACATATATGATTAGCATGACATTAATATTGTTAGTATGTAAAAAGCACCTATAAATAAAGTTGATATCTGAAACATATTCTTCTGCCACCTAACAATATACATACTAGATAAGACAGAAATATCTTTTAAATGCATAGTTGCACTCATAGGAAATTAAGGAAAATTTTCAGGTACCTAAGTGGGGGACTGCAGGAAACAGGAAACCACAGTGTTAAATAGATATGAAAGTTTTGGCTTTACTTGCTGGTCTTTAGAACCTAGGGACTTGTGTTTCAAGGGAGCAGGAGATAAGGCCTTAGCCAACATAAGGAGAAGAGTTGGAACTGCAACATGTTTCAAAATTAAGACTGTTTGAAAGGTTACTTTCTCGGTGAAAAGGTGGGCTAGAAAGAATCCATCCAGCGATACAGGGTAATGACAATGACATGTGTTGACTAATGTGAACTCTGAGTAGAAATGAAAAAGAAATTACTGCTGAGAACTAGAAACCACATGCCTCTCCTCATGTGGATTTGGGATTTGACTTCACCTGCAGGTCTAAGAAACCCTAGGTTTAAAACATTACTTCAAGTGGTCCTGGGTTGACAGCACCTTGGGGAACCTGGCTCATGTAAACACAAATCCTCTCTAGAAGTATACGGCCTAATCGCAGGCCTCACAGAATTCTCACATTGTGCGAACAACTAAACATATGCTCATAATACAAAATTACAAAATCAGTGCGAAAATAAACATCATGAGTGAGAGTTAGCAGAAACAAAACAAAGAGCAGAATTAGAACATCAACCATTTCAGATACTGGAATTATCAAATATATTTAGTACCTTTAAGATGTTTAAGGAAATAAAAGAGGGAATCAAAACCATGAACACAGGTTTTTAAAAAAACTATCAAAAGGGATGAGACATACTTAAAAAATTAGCAAATAGAATTTCTAGAAATTAAATTATAATAATTGAAATTTAAAAACTCAGTGAAATGTGTTAACTGACAGATTAAACACCACTGAAGAATTATCAACTTGGAAAGTAAAGCTGAAAAAATACTACAGAACACAGCATGGAAAGACAGAGAAGGAAAATATGAAAAACATGTTAAGAGAAATGGAAGAAAAAGTAAGAAGACCTAATATTTATTTAATTAGAGTCTCAAAGGTGTGGACTGGAGATAATGAAGAAGAAGCAGTATTCAAAGAGGTAACGGATGGGAATTTTTCAGAATCAATGGAAAGGCACAAACCCTTAGATTCATAAAGTGCAATAAACACCAAGCAGGAGAAATAAAAAGAAATTCATATTTAGACACACTAAAGACAAAATAACTCAAAAAGATTTTAAATAACTCAAATCAGTCGGATATTAATAATATTATTTATCAAGAGACAGAAGGATTGACAGAAGATTTTTTAACAACAACAATGTTATCTGAGAAGGCAGTAGAATGATATCCTAAAAATGTTAAGAAAAAAAACTTCTCAATTTAGAATGGTTAAACTAATGTCACTTAATTTTATGTGTCAACTTGACTGAGCCACAGGATGCCCAGATTAAACATTGTTTTGGGGAATGTTGGTGAGGATGTTTCCAGATGAGATTAACATCTGAATCAATGGACTCAGGAGATTCCTGTCCCCAGTGTGAGTGGGCATCACCCTGCTGAAGACCTGAATAGAACAAAAGGCAGAGGAAGGAGGAAAGCCCCTCCCTTTTCTTCCTGCCAGCCTGTTTGAGCTGGGATGTTGGTTTCCTCCTGCCCTAGGACTGGGATTTGTACCTTTGGTTCCTTTGGTTCTCAGGCTTTCAGACTTGGACTGAAATTACTACCAGCTTTCTTGGGTCTCCAACTTGCAGATGGCAGATCATGAGACTTAGACTCCATTGTCACATGAACCAATTCCTAACAATATTTCATAAATCTTCATATACTTTATGGATATAAATATATTTATTTTTAAAACTCCATAAAATTTTATATATATTATATGTGTATATATATCTATATATATTCATGAATATATAGGATAGAATGTGTATATTGCTTCTGTTGCTCTAGAGAACTCTGACCAAAACAAATTTTGTCACTGAGAGTGGTTTCCAGAGGAAGAGAATGTTAAGCATGAGTTTTATGAATTGGTTCTGGGGTTTCTGGAATTGGCTCTGTAATCTGATTAGATTTAAAGATGCTAATAAATGTATTCCAATACTAAAGAGAGCACTGATAGTCCATGGCATGATATAGCTATAGATATATATATATATATAAAACACCTGCACTGGATATTGTACTCCTAATAAACCACTTACAAGAAGCTATCCCTTATAGGGAGCAAGGAGCTGGGGGACTGAAGTGTATGTGCCAACAATTAGCTTTTTTGATTGTAATTAACTGCCTGACATTAAGTTTTTGATTTACAAGTCATTCATTTTGAATAAATACATTTCCAGCTACACACCTAGATAAAAAACAAGGCTGTTTCACCACGAAGCTCCCATTTTAGAACATTTTTGTGGACCTAGAAAACTAACCATTTGAGTGACCCTCAATCATTTCCAGACTTGAGCAAATTTACAGACCCAGAAACCCTTGAATAAAGGGGATGTGGGGTCCCCTTGAGGAAGGACCCTAGTACATTTCCCAAAACTCATACCATTAATCTTTCTCTAATCCTTCCCCAAATGGACCTATGGGCTTTTACCAGGGTACCTGTATACTGAGGCAAAGGAAATAATTAGACCTTTTAGGGTCTACTGGACACTGTCATCGAACTGAAACTGATTCCACGAGATCTCAAACATCAGTGTGGCCTAGTCAGGGTAGGAACCTATGCATGTCGGGTGATCAATGGAGCTTTAGCTCAGGTCTGTCTCATAGTGGGTCCACTGGGTCCCTGAATGCATCCTGTGGTGGTTTTCCTCAGTTTTAGAATGCATGATTGGAACAGCCATACTTAACAGCTAGCAGAATTCTCCAACACTGGTTTTCTGACCTGTAGAGTGAGGGCTATTATTGTGGGAAAGGCAAAGTAGAAGCCATTAGAATTGTCTCTACTTAGGAAAACAGTAAACAAAAGCAATTCTGCATTCCTGGGGCAACTGCAGAGATTAGTGCCACCCTCGAGAACTGGAAAGATGCAGGGACATAATTCTCACCACATTCCCATCCAACTTGCCTATTTAGCCCGTGTAGAAGGCAGGTGAGCTTGGACAATGACAGTGGATTATCATAACCAGGTGATGACTCCAATGGAAACTGCTGTACCAGATGTGGTTTCATTACTTGAGCAAATTAATGTGTCTTCTGGTTCTTGGTATGCAGCTATTGATCTGGCAATGCCTTTTTCTCCATTCCTATTTATAAAGTCCCACAGAAGCAGTTTGCTTTTAGCTGCTAAGGCCAGCAACACACTTTCACTGTCCTACCTCAGGGAGATATCAACTCTCCATCCTTATGTTATAATTTAGTTCACAGAGACCTTGACCACCTTTTCCTTCCACAAGATAACGCTCTGGCCCATTACATTAATGACATCATGCTGATTAGACCTAGTGAGCAAGAAGTGGCAACTACTCTAGACTTATTGGTAAGAAATTTGTGTGACAAAGGGTAGGAAAAAAATTGACCAAAATTAAGGGGCTTTCTACCTTGGTGAAATTTCTAGGGATGCATTGGTGTGGCATATTGAGATGTTCCTTCCAAAGGGAAGCTTAAATTTGTTGCTTTTGGAGTAGAAGAGAGGATCTAAAGGTTCAATATCTTTTAACTTTTAGTTAAACCTTTGTTCTTTCCTCCAGAAGTACTTGTTCTTGCCAATTTCAAAGGCTTTTGAGGACTTGGTGGTATAATTTGCTTTATTCCTTGGCTTTCCCCTCTACTGTCTTAAGATTTAGCATTCTTGGCACTGCTCACTCAATTATCACTTGTTTACTTGTATACAGCTTTCAAAATTTTGTTGTGATTTTTCTTCTCTTATTATTTTTTTCTTGTGGGGTTATACTGTGGTGGTGCAGATTTCTAGTTGTCCTTCAATACTTACCCTTTTCCTCTAGGTACCAAAACTATCAATTTTTACATGGGCCCTGTGACTAGCTGGAATGACTATATTTCCAAGTCTCTCTCATACACCTAGGAGTTTTAGTGTGATTAAGTTCTGGCCAGTGGGATGATGGTAAACAAAGTGATGGGAGCAACTTTTTAAAAATCCTCATCTGAGCATATATTCATTGATTTTTAGAGAGAGAGGAAGGGAGAGACAGAAATAGAGATAGATAGATAGATAGATAGATAGATAGATAGATAGATAGATAGATAGACAGAAACAAACGAACAATCATTGATGTGGGAGAGAAACATCAATCTGTTGCCTCCCCTACACACCCTGACTGGGAAGCTAACCTGCAGCCTTTTGGTGTACAGGAGGATGATCCATCCAACTAAGCCACCTGCCAGGCTGATGGGAGCAACTTTCGATGAGTTTTTAAAAAGGGTGCCAGAGTTTTCTTTGCTCCTTTTCCTTTTCTGCTTTATATAGCCCTAAGGAATATATAGAGGAATATATAAAGGAATATAGCCCTAAGAGTGGCCAACTTGGACCACAGGATAGCCAAATTAGAGCACTATTGGTTCTAAAATCCCACTGTAGGTCATATATGATTTGAATAACATGAGTCTCCATTCTCATTAAAAAATACAAGAATTGGTAAGGTAATTATGCATGTTGCCGGGTGGTACTGGAAATACTGGGGGGGACATTATGCAAAGTATATGATTATCTAATGACTGTGTTGTATACCTGAAACTAATACAAAATAATATTGAATGTAAAGTTAAAAATTAAAAATTAAAAAATTGAAAAACACTAAAAATTAAAAAAATAATTGGTAAGCTCCTCACAATAAGGGAATCCTTCTGAATGGCTTTAAGAGGAGATTAATTACTTTGGTCAGATTTATTTATATTATGGTCATAAGGGGTATAAAAGGAATTCTAATATTTTAATTATGATTCCTCTGTCATAATTTCTTATTAAAAATTCAGGATTATTTGATTATACTCAGAAATTAAATATGAAAGTTATATTGAGGTATTCATTTTGGGCAATTTTCTTACCTGCTTGTCTTTTTCCATCTATATTTTGAGCTAAATCTGAAGATAGAAAATGTCAGACACTTACATAGGCCAGAGACAGTGGATTTAAAATAACATTTTTCCTCAAAGATTTGATTATTCTATATGTAAGGCAGTAACATTATTCTAGTGATTTTCTTGAGTTTTAACCAGGTTTGAACTTACTGTTCTTTTGGAAAAAGATTTTTTGGCTTGCAATTTTTCCTGAGATACCAGTCAGAAGCTTTTAGTCTAGAATGGTCTGGCTCTCCTTCTAGAGTAATTAAGGGATCAAGGGATTCATCTGGGGCCAGCTGTACTGAGGAGTGCCAGATGCATATAACATAGTCACTTGAAGAGAGAAAAAAAATCCTTTTACCTTTCTTTGGGACATGAACTCATTTCTCAAAGAGCCTCTTTATGCTGGCTATCTTCCATTTGTCCTTCCATATCACTCTCTACTTTTCCCTACTCCTATTACCTGACGGAAGACAGATATCACAACCAAATGCGGTCAAGGGACAGACATGTGCAAGAAAAATGGCACAACAGAGGAATATATCTGCTGCATGATTATAAGCATCAGTGTCACTTTCACTCTGTCCTCACTATACTCATAAAAAAGATAATCTGTGAATAATATGTAGCGACAGTTAAACATTTTGTTTACCCATTCACCAGTTAATAGATACTCTGGTTGTTTCCAGCTTGGGGCTATTATGAGTAATGCTTCCATGAATATTCATGTACATTTATTTGTGTGAATGCATGTTTTCATTTCTGTCAGGCAGATTCTTGGGGGTGGAACTGTTGGGTTATATAGAAAGTATGTATTTAGCTTTTTAAGAAATTGACAAACTATTTTCTACAGTGATTGTATTATTTAACCTTCCCATCAGCAATGAATGAGGGTTATAATTTCTCCTCATTCTCACCAGCACTTGGTATTGCCTGTCAGTATTGTCTGTCTTTTTAATTGAAGCCATTCTAGTGAGTGTGTAAAGTCACCTTTGTTTTTCTTTAACCTTTTATTTTGAAATAACTATAGATTTAAATAAAATAGCAAAAATTATACATAGCGAACTTCACCCAGCTTCTTCCAGTGGTTACAACTTGTATAACTAGAGCACAATTTCAAAACCTTGCTACAATGTGTGCATAGAGTTCTACCTCATATTATCACATCACTGTGAAGCACTTCCTCATGCTATGCTTTTATAGTTCTTACCATTCCCAACCCTTGGCAACCACTGATCTGTTCTCCATCTTTATAATTTTGTCATTTTGGGAGTGTTATATAAATAGAATTGATGTGCACAACCATATGAGATTGGCTTTTTTCTCCACTCAGCATAATGCTCTTGAGATTCTACCAAGTGGTATGTGTCAATAGTTCATTTTTTTATTGCTGAGTAGTATTTTATGGTATTGATATACTAATTTGCTTAATCATTGACCTATTAAGGGACATTCAGGCTGTTTCAAGTTTTCAGCTATTACAAATAAAGCTGCTGTTAATATTTAACTATGTGTTTTTGTGCAGATGTAAATTTTAATTTCTCTGGGATAAATACCCCAAAGTGCAATTGCTGTGTTATGTAGTAAGTATATGTTTAGATTTTTAAGAATATTACAAATCATTTTCCTGAATAGCTGTGCCAGTTCACATTCCCAGCATCAATGTATGAGAGATCCAGTTTCTCTGCATCCTTGCCAGCATTTGGTATTGTTACTATTTTATATTTTAGCTGTTTTATTAGGTGTGTAGTGCTATCTCATCATGGACTTAATTTGCATTTGCCTAATGGCCAGTGATGTTGGATATCTTTCATGTGCTCCTTTGCCATCGATATATCCTCTTCAGTGGAATTTCTTTTCATGTGTTTTGCCCACTTTTGAATTATATTTATATGCATGTGTGTATGTGTCAAATATGTGGTTTGGAAATAATTTCTCTCAGTCTGGAGCTTGTCATTTTATCCTTTTGACAAGGTCTTTTGCATAGCAAAAGTTTTTAATTTTGATGAAGTCCAATTTGTCAATTTTTTCTTTTATGGATTATGCCTTTGGTGTCATGTCTAGGTACTGAAACTTTTCTCCTACATTTTCTTCTCAAATTTTTAGTGTTACTTTTAAGACTATGATCTGTTTTGAGCTAATTTTTAAGTAAGAGGTTGAGGTTGAGGTTGAGTTTTTTCCATGGCTGTCCCACTGCTCCAGCACCATTTATTGAAAAGGCTATCCTTTTCACATGGGACTGCTTTTGCATCTTCATAAAAAATGAGTTGAATATATTTCTTTTAAAAAAGATTTTATTTATTCTTAGAGAGAGGGAAAGGGAGGGAGAGAAGGAAAGAAGCATTGATGTGAGAGAGAAACCATCGATCAGTGTCAATAACTGCTTGTTAAAGCATTTTATGATAGTTGCTTTACATTTTTTTTTAGGTAACTAACATCCATGTCATTTCAGTACTGGTGTCTGCTGTGCTCTCATTCAAGTTGAGATTTTACTGTTTTTTGATAAGATGAATGATTTTTAAAATTATTTTCTGGACATTTGGGGTACTATGAAACCCTGCATCTTGTTTAAATCTTCTGCTTTAGCAGCCCTCTTCTGATGCTGTGCCAAATGGGGAAGGTTAGGTTTCCAGAGAGTTATTGCCAGGTGAGGTGTGACCCTACTTGATCTCTCTTTACAACCCAGAGGGGAGGATGCCTTGTTACTTCTGGGTAGGGGTGGAAGTTTAGTCTCTCCACATGGCCCCCTCTGGCGCTCTGGGGATAGGGAAGCTCATTACGGTCAGGTGGGCATAAAAGCCCTGCCTTTCTAGTAGGCCTTCATTGACACCACCCTGCCTTAGAAGTAAGAAGGGGCCTCACTAGTGCTCCCCCCATGGCCTCCACTCCTCCTACACCACTTTAGGGGAAGAGATAACTGGTTAATGTTGGGTAGGAGGGTCAGAGTCCAGGCTCTCATGAATTCCCTGGATACTAGGGGAAGGAGGTCTTGTTTCCACAGGGTGAGAATGAAAGTCCTGGATCTCCAGTAGGCCTTCTCTTATTATCCCAGCAGCAAGCTGTCTCAGGAAAGAGATGCATGAGAATCTCTGAAGTCTTTCTGATCCCTGTGATTCTAAACTTTGTATAGGGGATAAAGTGATGATTAAGGTTTGTCTGAGGGGAAGGAGAGATAGTTGTCAATGAGGGAGGAAGCTTTGTAAAAGCACTGCCCCTGGCCCAGCCTTTGCCTCTGTGTGAAACTGTCAAGAATGTATTTTCATGTTTCTGCACAGTTAGGGCTATCTGAGCAAAGAAATCTGGAACCTGGGTTAAAGGACAAGTCTTTGCTATTCACTTGAAAAGCCAGAGACTTCTGCAGAAATTTAGAGACTTGTTTCCCTGTGCTTGCATTTTAAAGGGGTGTGTGCAAAAGGAGTCAGTTGTTTATATTCCAGAGGTCTGTAAACACCAAGGTTTCTCTCAGGAGGGGGAAATATGTGGGCTAACTTCCATATTAATAATTTTGGGGTCCCCTTATGTGCAGGATGACATCTGGCTGTCACTGTGTTACTTGTGGGGTATTGGGTATGAGAACAGGAACAATTGTTGCTGTAAGTAATAATAGCTGTGATATGAAGTCTCTGGAGCAGGATAAAGTGAACAAATATAAATATACTTACCACAAATGGAAGGATGCACTCATGCTGATTTTGTATCATGTATAAGCTGAAGAGGGACATTCGGCTGGGGCCCATCAAGCTGCAGGCTACAGAGAAAAAGTTCTGCAGAGCCTCACAGAGGTTGGAGCAGATGTCAGCCCAGGATGGTAGAGGAACATGCACAATGAGAAGCCTTGGAGGTTGCTGGTAAATCTGTGCTGGAGTGGGGGCCCCTTTACCAGTAGTTCGCCCATGATACATGGCAGCCAGACCAGAGGCGGAACTGCAGCCACAACCTGGATATTCTCCACACCTGTAGGGAGGAAAGAGAAATCAATGGTGTCTGTAAAACTGAGTTACATGCTCTGTTGAAACAGAAAGTCCAGAAAGGAGTCACCAGGTACTAACTCAAACTTCTCAATGCAGGCTATCCCATCTTTTTTTTAAAAAATATTTTATTTATTTATTTTTAGAGAGAGGGGAAGGGAAGGAAAAAGAGTGGCCCAGAAACATCAATGTGTGGTTGCCTCTCATGTGTCCTCCACCAGGGACCTGGCCAGCAACCCAGGCATGTGCCCTGGCTGAGAACCGAACCAGTGACCTTTTGCTTCACAGTTCACAGGCCTGTGCCCAATCCACTGAGCTACACCAGCCAGGGCCTATTCCATCTTTTTAAAAAATGTTTGATTCAATTTATGTTGAATGTCCAGAACAGACAAATCCACCAGACAGAAAGTAAATTAATGGTTGTGAGAGGTTGAGGGAAGAGGGAAATGGAGAATGACTGCTAATGGATGAAGTTTTTCTTTTAGGGGGGTGAAAACATTCTGGCATTATAGAATGTAATGGATGCCAACACTTGTGAATGCAGGAAAACCCACTAATTTATACATCTGAAATGATGAATGTTTTGGAAGTCTATCCCATCTTAATAGCTCTCAAGGGATCTGATATGTACCTGTAATGTAAGACTGAGAGTGCTTAGAGATGTTGAATAGAACCATCAAAAAAGTTACACAAAACTCAAATTTCAGCCCCAGAGTAAGCTATCTCCACTCATAAACTTTATTAGCATTTATTGTGCTGTATAGTGCTTTGTTTCTATGACTGACTCTCCCACTATGTTGTGAGTCTCCCAAAGATGGAGCACCTGTTTTGCCAGCTTTATTTATTAGTGCTTAGCACATATTTTGGGGTACCTAGTAATTCTTAAAAATGAAAATATGACTACGTTTTCCCCTTCAAGACTTGTTCAAAACCCTTCATGCCTTGGCCTTCAGCTTTATTGGTCAAATTCCTAAAAAAACATATCTATGTATCTAATACTAAATCAAAAAGAAGACTTAAAAACTTAAATACTCTATAACCACTGAAGAAACAATTGGTAGTCAAATATCTTCCCACAAAGTAAAAGACAGGGTCAGATGATTCTCCTGAGGAATTCCATCAAACTCTCACAGACCAAGAATTTCAATCTCAACTTCTTTCAGAGAATAGGAGAGGGAACATTGCTCAATTAATTTTACTAGGTTAGCATAACTTTTGATATAAAAATCAGATAAGAGTATTATAAGAAAAAAATTATAGGATAATCTCATCCATGAACTTAGATGTGAAAATCCTAAACAAAATGTAAGCAAATTGAAAAAAGTGGTATATAAAAAGAATTATAAAAGAAATAAAACTCATTGAGATACGATTGTGTGCATAGAAAATATAAAATAATTTAGTTTTATCTTCCTCAAAAGTTGTCCTCACACTTTATTAAATTTTATTCTTAGAGATTTGCTAATTTTAATATTAATTACATGACATCTTTTTATTTTAATTTTAAAGTATATTTTATTGATTATGCTATTACAGTTACCCTATTTTTCTTCTCTTTATTCCCCTCCCCTTGCACCCCCCTTCCTCCAGCATTCCCCAAAGGACATATAAGTCCTTTGGCTTCTCCATTTCCTATACTGTTCTTAACCTACTCCTGTCTCTTTTGTGACTACCAATTATGCTTCTTATTCCCCTGTACCTTTTCCCCCCATTCTTCCACTCCCACTTCCCATAACCCTACATGTGATCTCCATTTCTGTGATTCTGTTCCTGTTCTAGTTGTTTGCTTAGTTTTTGTTTTTGAGGTTCAGTTGTTGATAGTTGTGTTTATTGTCATTTTATTGTTCATAGTTTTTGATCTTCTTCTATTTCTTAGATAAGTCCCTTTAACATTTCATATAATAAGGGCTTGGTGATGATGAAGTCCCTGAACTGTATCATATCTGGGAAGCACTTTATCTGCCCTTCCATTCTAAATGATGGCTTTGCTGGACAGAGTAAATTTGGGTGTAGGTCCTTGCCTTTCATGACTTTGAATACTTCTTTCCAGCCCCATCTTACCCATAAGGTTTCTTTGGAGAAATAGCTCATAGTATCATGGGAACTCCTTTGTAGGTAACTCATTTTTTCTTGCTGCTTTTAAGATTCTCTCCTTATTTTTAATCTTGGGTAATGTAATTATGGTGTGCTTTGGTGTTTGCGTCCTTGTGTCCAACTTCTTTGGGATTCTCTGAGTTTCTTGGACTTCCTGGATGCTTATTTCCTTTGTCAGATTGGGGAAGTTCTCCTGCATTATTTTTTCCAATAAGTTTTTAGTTTCTTGATCTTCCTCTTCTCCTTCTGGCACTCCTACAATTCAGATGTTGCAATATTTAAAGTTGTCCCAGAGGTTTCTAAGCCTTTCCTCATTATTTTGAATTCTTGTTTCTTCATTCTGTCTGGTTGAATGTTTATTCCTTCCTTCTGCTCCAAATCACTGATTTGAGTCCTCGTTTCCTTCCCTTCACTGTTCGTTCCCAGTATGTTTTCCTTCATTTCACTATGGATAGCCTTCACCTCTTTCTCTATTTTGTGTCCGTACTCAATCATTTCTGTGAGCATCCTGATTACCAGTGTTTTGAACTCTGCATCTGATAGGTTGGTTTTCTCTTCATCACTTAGTTCTTTTTTCTGGAGTTTTGATCTATTCTTTCATTCTGGCCATATTTCTTTGTCTCTATGCACCTGTTATGTTGTAAGAATGGGGCAACCCACACTGCTACATTGTGGTGCTGTATGTGGGGAAGGGGACAGAGAGGAAATGATGCAGCTTGCTAGCTTGCCCAGCTCTTGCCCTACTTTCTGTCACTTCCCTTGCTTCCCACAATTGGATTGTACCCTTTCAGGTGCTGATTCCTGGGTGGGTGGGCTTGTGTACATTCTAGGATCTCGTGGGCCCCTCTAAACTCTCCTGGGAAGCTGGGAGTTTCTCCCACCCCTGCAACTCTCACTGGTTTTCACAGCCAGAGGTTTTGAGGCTTTATTTCCTAGTGCTGGAACCCTGGGTTGCACAGTTTATCTTGCTCCCTGGTTGTTCCTCCTGGCTTATCCCCATGCAAATATGGGACTGCACAGTTTGCCAGCCACCACCTTGCTGTCCCAGTCTGCCAGCTGCCATCTGGTCATGCAGCCTCTCAGTCTGGGGTTCCTGTCTCTGCCTCTTCTACCAGTCTGGAAGAATGTTTCTTTAACTCTTTAGTTGTCAGACTTCCATACAGTTTGATTTTCTGGCAGTTCTGGTTAGTTTTTGTTCTTAAATTGGTTGTTGTCCTTTTGGTTGTGCAAAGAAGTGAAGCGCCTATGCCTCAATTTGGCTGGAATTTCTACATGACATCTTTTTAAATATCATTTTTACTTTGTTGCTAATGCCTAGAAATGTAATTGATTTATATACAGTGACTTTGTATTTAACAACCTCGCTGCAACTTTTACTAATTATAATGATTTATCTGTAGATCCTTTCCAGTATTTTGCGTTCACAATCACATAACCTGTGAATAATGACATGCATAAGGTACATGAACAAAGTCAGATAGTTTTGTTCACAATTACCCCAAACTGAAAATAATACATATGCTAATCATCACTACAATGGTAAATTATGCTATATTTACACATACAGCAATAAAAATCAGAAAACTAGAGTTACATGCAACAACATGGATGACTCTAAGAAACAATACTGAGTAACAGAAGCAAGACACAAAGAATTTATATAGTATGATTCCATCTACACAGATTTTTAAAATAAGCAAAATAACTATATCATTTAGAGATGTGTACATATGGTAAAACTATTTTTAAAATGCAAGAAAATTATTATCACAAAAATTAGGATAGTGATTTTCTTTAGAAAGGGAGGAAAGTATTATAATTAGAAGGGACAAAGGGGGAGATTATGGGGTATTGACAGCATTCTATTTCTTGATCTTTATCGTGGTTACATGGGTGCTCACTTTATAATTATTAAACAATGTAGATATTTTATGAAATATCCTATACATATGTTATATTTACCAATAAAATATTTCAAAAATAACATTAAGACAAAATAAAATAATTTTTTAATATTAACAAACATGTCCCCAACTCTAGAAACTAAAATGATTTTATATAGTTGTTTTATAGCTGTTTTATATAATGCAGAGAAAATAAAAGCTTTAAAAAAATTTCTCCTGGGTCCAAGAGAAAAATATTTATGATAATTTTCAGGCACACTTTAGAATTTAGGATCTTTAAAAAAGATCTAAGAGTGCATAAACGTGTTCCTCAAAATAAACCTGTGAAGTTATTCTCTTTCAAACTCTGCTTGGACAGTGGAAGTTAGCAGTTGTTTGTTCAATAATTTTTTATTAAACCCAGTTATGTGCTGGGCAAAATGAACAAATAAATGAATGAATATGCTAAACTGCTGAAAGTAATCTTGAACCAGAAATCCAAGTCAATGAATAAAGTATTTACTAAAAAAAAGCACATATCATAAATATCTTTTAACTATACTTTTAAAATTAAGCACATGAGACTATGTAATGCTGAATTTGAGGCTGACACACAGGCAGGTAGATTCACATAAGACAAACAGGCACTCAGACAGAGGCCTTATTTAATACAGAATGAGCTTCTACTTCTGCCCATCTTTCCTCACATTTGAAACTCTTGCCATTTTAGAGTACAGGCAGTTCTAACTTTTCATGGTTCTAATATATATACAAATCTCAAATTAAATGCAACTTAGTTAAATAACACCAGTACATATCAACACAGTTAAAATTTTAGTTACCATAGAATACTGTGAGTATTTACACAAAGTACAGCTCACAGCTTAGTTCACAAAGTTCAGCCCACAAGTCATTACACAAATAACAGATGTACATCACGACCAGTGATCAGTTATGTCATTTCTTCAAAGTTTGTCAGTGACTGGTCATTGCAGATCTCTTAGTTTAAGCACAGATAGCAAAGTGTATGGTTATTTTACCTCCTTGTCTCCTAGTGATAAACCCACAAGACACTTTACAAAAATAGTCTATTGAAAAAGAGAATTGCCAGCAAAGATATAAGTGTAGCAAAAAAAAAAAAAAGATAAGTGATATAATAATGAAAGTGAAAGTTTAGTTAAACATAAATGTTGTTATAGAAGAAAGAGCTGATTGTGAGAATATTAACATCATTTGATAGACTCTAGATCAACAGCCAGAGGAACTTATTGAAGGTGAACTTAACCAAAAAAGTGGTTATGAAAAAAAGATGTCCCAAAGTGTCACTGGCAAAAAATCTTCATATTAGAGGTATCCTTTGAGATATTTTACAAAATTTAGAGCACGAAGGATAAAATGTTAGGAGCTGATTCAAACTTAGGAATACAACAATTTGCTAAGGCATAGAAAAGATGCTTGCTCTATCATAAGTTATGCCTTGAGAAGAAGACAAGAACAAGCACTATTCAAACTACTATGGAAAATTTTTACAAAGAAGTAAAACACTTTAATTCTCAATGTTTCTAATGTTTTAAATTGTAGTGTAAAAAATAGATACTAGTCTTATTTTTCATTTCCTTGTACACATATAACTGACAATAAGAGAGTTTTAACATTCGACAACAGTTTTGAGAGGTTCTGGAATAAACGTAATTTTCCCCATTGATTATTAAGATTACTTTGAATGGTTTCAGCTTGCACAGTCATTTTTAGATCCCACACTGTGTATAATTCCAAGACTGTACTTTAAATGAGGTAAGAGGCAGCTTTCTTCCCTATATCCTCAAACATGATCAATTAATGCATCTGAGGTATCTGGGCATAGTACTAAGCAGCATCTGACTATTTCTGACCCTATACTGTACTGCCCACTTTTGCCAAGAACACCCACTTACTGGTACCCCCCTACAAACTGGTTAAACCTGGAACTGGGCCTTGAACCAAAAGCTATCAAGTTACTCCCTTACTAAAAACCCTTCAGTGGTTTCCAATTGCACTTGGGACAAAGTCCAAAATCCTTACTCTGGCTCCTAAATTCTGAACTGCGTCTCATTTCAACTCTTCATTCTCACGCCATGCCATCCCTGCCCAACCCCCTTCCACCCCATGTGGTCCCTGGGGCGCCGCTCAAGTCCACAGATTGCAGCCCTCTATGGTGCACACTGTCGTTCTCTTCTGAACACCCCCTCCTTAATCCTACTCATTGTTTAGATAACACGTTGGGGCCACTTTATATGCCCTCGGAAAGCGCCTAGACCACGCTCGTATAGCCTGTAGGACAATTTATGTGTGATACATCATTCCATGGTTCTCTCTCCTGCAACTCTGAATTAAAATTTTCATGGACCCTACGCACTTTTGTCTTCCCGGGGCCCGTCCTCATTGAAAAAATAAAAATTAATTAATAGGTTTTTGAGTGCCCTAAACATTTCACCTTTTTCCCCTATGTAAGAAAAAAAAATCAACATGTCTTTGATCCTTTTATGGTTTTCCTCTGATACTACAAGAAGTTAGAACATTTTTGTGGGCCCCTCAAAGTGTCGTGGTTACAGGCACGAGGCCCACCGCGACTGACGCAGAGGAGGCCCGGTCCCCAGGCTCCGGAGAGCCCTCCCCGGAAACCTGTGCCAGGGCCGCCCTTGACCCGCGGTGGGTTTTGGCCTCTGGGCAGCAGTCCTGCCCCGGGACTGAGCTGCCAACACTTGCCTGCTGGCGGAGGCGAGTTGGTCAAAGCCCAGCCTTCGAGGTGGCTTCTCCCGTTTCCCTCCTGTTTCCTCCCTGCGGAGCTTTTTAGCCCTTTTCCTGCCCTGAGGTGTGGAGAAGCGCCCGCGTGGGAAGGCAGAGAACCCAGCACGCGCGCCTTCGGCTCCTCGCCCGCGCGCCTGCGCAGTGGAAGGCGCCCCCCTCAGGCCGGCTGCGGCTCTCGGAGAGGCTCACGGCGCGAGCCGCGTCAGGGTCCACCTCAGGCTGCGCTTCAGGACCCCAGTCTCCAGGCCCCGGGTTGTCGGGAGCACAGGTTTTCTTTGGCCTTTGGTAGAGTTTTGGATTTCTGTGGAGAATATTGTGCTAAACTCGACACTTCTCAGCTACCCCCCACGAAGCATTCTGGTGGCACCCCTGTCTTGTTCTTGGTTTTAACCTTTCTCTTCTACATCATTCATTCATTCGTTCGGCAGCCTGTCTTTTATTCAATACATATTTGTCGAGGGCACACTCTGTGACAGGCACTGTGCCAGGACTCGGGTACAGAGGACCCACACCCACGGTCCCTGCCCTCACGGAAGTTAGAGGTTAGTCTTCCCTCCGGAAGCTCTTTGAAGCCTTTTCGAATCTCCACGACTCCATGAGAGTCGCCCGCCTATCCTCAGGCTCATTTTCATTTACTTGCTGTTGACTCCTACAGTCCTTTGACAGAGTCCAGTTGAAATAGGAGTGTCCTGGTCCTTCTTCAACTCTACGCGGTTAAATGGGTATTTTTCTCCGCATTAGCGTACACATAGGAGAGGCGAAGAAAATGCTAGGACCAAATCAGAAATGGACAAGCACTTTCTCCCATTTTGTTCTTCATTATTGTCTGTCCCCCACCGGCCTTGGTTCATTGCCTGAGATGCGGATCGAGAGAGGGGAAGTCAGTGTACCAATGAGTAGTTCAGGACAGGGTAGAACAAATAAGAAAAAAATCACCGGCCTATGTTCTAGTCCCTTTAATTCACTTTCGTTTCTCTGAACTGCTCCTTGGAATAAAACTAGAAACATTTCACCCATGAGTCCCAGGTGTAGGAATCTAATGTCCAATACACTTCTTGTGTTTTAATATAAAGGGTAGTTTCGCAATAGGTCTTCTACATAGTCCAAAGTAGTCTTCTTGTTTCTAATCTCCATATTATCTTTTACCCTAGTGTTAGAATTATTCTTGTAAAAATATATTTGGTCATATCATTCTTTGGCTTAAAAATTGTGTTACCTTTTTGGTTACAAGATCTATTATAACTGACCCCACCTACCTTACTAGGCTCAACTCCAACAATATTTTCACTCAGTTCCAAACAAGAACACCCACTGTTCCCACCTACAATAAATTTCTCTTGTACTTCCTATATGTTGTTTAATCCATCTGGAGTAGCATTGATTGAAAAATGTGCTAAGGACTATGTCAGACTTGGGGGACTGTGACATGATTTCCTGAAGACCCCACTAAACTCTGAGGGTGACAAACTGTGATTGCTGAGAAAGTACCTTGCATACTTTTAACTACAAGGAGGATAATTGACAAGGGCATCAGCTGCTACCTTAGAATCCACTGCCGTGTTTGCATGAAGACTACACTCTCCACAGGCTGCTCCCAGCCAATGACAATGTGGTGGGGATGCTAAGGCAGGCTTGATACTAGGAGACACAGAACTCCTCTAATGGACAACTTTGGGTCAGTGATTCCTCATCAGCCTTGTTGGATTCTTACAGTCTAGGATGCTTCCTTCCCTCTTTTCTTCTCTTGGGGTCAGACTTGTATCACATCTGAATGCTCTCAGAGCCTCTCCTGGCTCCTTCACCATCTTCTCTCATGGGTGATTCGCCTAATAAAATCTTTTATGTTTAATTTCATCTTGGTATCTGCTTCTTGGAGGACCCAGACTAACACATGAATATTTTAACAAGTAATTTTGGACAATGTAATAGGCACTAATAAAGGTGTTAAGCAAACATCCACCAAATATTTACTGACTGCCTACTCTATGCCAGGCATTTTGCTAGGCTCTGAGAATATAATCACCCCTGCCTTCCTGGTGCTTAAAAGTCTGTGGAGAGTAGACAAGTACTTAGGCAATAGCAATGTGGTGTGGTATGTGCTACAGGAGGGGAAGTGCAAGGTTATGGGAGCACATAGTAAAGCACAGACTTGGAGAATTGGAGCATGCTTCCTAGAGGAAGGTATTATATAATTCTGAGCTGAATCAGTAGAGTGAATAGGAGTTAGCTAAGCAAGGGGCATGGAGAGCATTCTATGCAGAAAGAATTCTGGTGGAATGAACAAACTCAACCAGTACAGAAGATTAGTATGTAGAAGTGGTAGGGCAAAAGGCCAGAACATGTAAAGTTTTGTGGACTATATTAAGGATTTTGGATTTAGCTGGACTGAAGTGTTTTAAGCAGAAGAATGATATGATCTGATTAGTGTACTGGAGAGAACATTTTATCTGTCCTAAGGGGAATGGATTGGGGGCTGGAGTTAGGGTGGTGGTGGATGGGGTTGGAGACGAGACTGGAGTAAGCAGCAGCCTAGGCAAAAGATGATGGTGGCTTGAATTAGGGTGTTGGTAGGGGGATGAAGAGATGTGGTGGTGATATTTAAGAGTTAAAATTAATAGGGCTTTGTTATTGACTGGGTTGATTAGGAGGATTCCAGAATGATAGACCCTTGAACATTAGTAGTCATTTAACGAATAGTTATTGAATAAATGAATGCAAAGTTTCTGGCTTGGTCAGCTGGAAAAATAGTGATACTATATACAGAGATTGAAAACATTGGTTCTGCCACGTGCCCAGTTACCCGAACTGGTGTGGGGATGAGGTTCACAGTTTGTTTTTGGACATGCTGAAATCCAGGTGCTGGTGGGACACAAAGTGGAGATGTTCAACAGGCAGTTGAATGCCTGTGTCAGAACCTGAACAGAGAAATATGGACCGGAGTTGTAAATTTAGAAAGAGATATTAATTAAATTGGTATATATTAGACTGCCTAGGGCTGTGATTTTTTTTCAAACCGGGGGGGGGGGGACTCAATCCATTAACAGGTATTAAAATCAAGTTAGTGGGCTGCAACCAGCATTAAAAAAAATGCAATAGAATAAAGTGTAATACAATAGAAAATATCAGGGCTTAGCCTCTGAATTAACGATAATATAAGTGTGACTTTGTGAAAAGTTTACTAGCAGTCCTCGTGTGACACCTCTAGACCAATTCGGAGGAAGAACTCCCACCTACACCTGGGTCTAGCTCCGCCTCTACTTGGGTTGGGCATCTCATCTCTCCAGCCCTGTGCTCCACTCAACCTCGATTGGCTGGAGGAGAAATTCAGCACGGCCATTGGTCCCCTCTTGAAAGGGCGGAGCCGGGTTGCACTTAGTCTGCCACCAGCAGGCCGAGCCTGGACCGAGCCTGGACCAGGAGAAACGGGGGAGAACAAGGCCAGCTGTTCCGAGGCCCTGAGCTGAAGCGGTAGAGTGCGCCCCACCCGGCGGCCAGGCGGAGCCAAAGATGCCAGCCTCTGCCCTGCGGCCCCGCCCGGGCCCTGGGCCGCCTCCCGGATCGCCTTTCCCGCTGCTGCTGTTGGCGGTGCTGAGCGGTCAGGTGTCCAGCAGCGTCTCCCGCTCGGTGCCCAGGACCTCCCTTTCCATCTCCGGTAAGGCAGGGCGCCCTCACCCTCAGCCCTTCGCGCTGCGCTCAGGCCCCGTCCGCAGGTGCCTACACCCATCTGCCCTGTAGACCAAGCAGCCGCACCCGGGGACCCTCCGCGCGGTGGGAGGTGTAGCGCGTTGCCCACCCCAGCCCGAATCCAGGCTGGACGCCCACGCGCGGCTGCTCCACTGCGTCGTGGGCAGGGGCCTCGAGCCTTGGCTCCCCCGACACACCCTGGCGGCCCCTTAGTAGCAGGACCGCGGGAGCGTTAAACTCATCGTTGTGCAGGCTGGGACGCTGAGGCCAAGGGAGGGGATGGGAGTTGCCAGAGGTCAGGCATTTCGAAGTTCGCTCTCCCTTGCTACCCTCCTACCAGACGTGTGCCCATCCTGCTAAGAAACCCAGAGATCTTTCATTCTACTCCAACCACCCATTTTTCTGATTACCAGCTCAGCGTTTTCATCCGCCCACTTCTCAGGTTCATTCCCATGTCATCAGTTCTATCCCCCCACCCTCTTTACCCTGCGCACAACCCTAGTCTTTTCTAACCCACTTCCCAGTCCTCTCACATCTGACACCAACTCCCATTCTCCCATTATCTGATCCATCATAACCCTAATTTCCTACCATTACCTGCTCTCTCTACCCATTCCCTATATTGAATGTTGGAGAACCATTCACCGAGTTGACTTAAAATTCTGTTTATATGATTTTTAGTCTTCAAAAAGAAAAAAGGGGGAGGGAGATATGGTCCTTTCAAAAGATGTCAAAGAAGCCAGGAGATGCCACAACGTTGAAAGTGGTCATTGGACCACTTTGAAGGCTCTCTGCTGAGGTAGGCAAGACTGTGGCTATAAATCTTATTTTCTTCTCAGGGGGATTGAATGTTAGGACTTTGGGGAGACAGATTCAGTGAAGCTGAGAGTACAACCTATTGGCAAAAACCTATAACTGTGTGCTAGTAATTTAGAGTCTAAACTTCAGACCAGTGACATATAGGCATGTTCTGAATCCAGGAGACAAAATTGTAGTCAAAGCCTGGGCTTTCAGTGTGTGCTGGAGCAATAGCCACTACAAAGAGTTGAGGTTGCCAGGCTGGGTTGATGTCCAGGAATCCAGAGAGGTCTAGATGGTGAGATGAAGCAGAGCTGGGGATACAGCGGGAGGCTGGGGGAACCAGGGCTCATTCTAAGCAGAAGAGACACTGCACAGCTAGGAATGTGGGTGTGGGAAGATGGGTGGGGCTCCATACATCAGCAAATCTAGGAATGAATGGCTGTTGGCCATTCTTTCCATCCTTGAGGGCAGCCGAGGAGATGAAGCAGGCAGAAAGGAGCTGTATTGGTATAGGGATAGGATCCCCAGAGCCAGGCATTGAGCTAAGAAGGTGAATTATGCTAGCTTATTTGTTATCATGTTTAAATGGATAAGAGTTTTGAATGCTGATGTGAGATTTAGATTTGGCCAATACAGAGTTCATACTTAAGAAAGGAACCACTTGTGAAACATGTAGTATGTGTCAGATGCTTCCACATATGTTATCTCATTGAATTCTCTCAAGAACCCTGGATGGTGGTATTTTCAGATGAGGAAAGTGATGCTCAGAGAGGGCAGGTAACTTACTCAAGATTATACAGCTAGTAAGTGAAAGAGCCAGATTTAACCTCAGGCTGACTCATTTCTAAAGCATATGCTCTTGCCCACTACTCTCTATGTCTTTGGGTGGAATGGGGATGGGAGGAGGTCAGGGGCTGTAGGAGAGAGAGGACATTAGTCTCCTAATGTGTTAGTGAAAAGAGTGAAGCATTTCCCTTCTAAGTGAAAAGAAGTTATTAAGTAGTGATTTTTTTAAAGAAGGGAAATTGAGAGAGGAAAGTACATTCTATAGGTATTTTCAAATTGTGTGTCATGTTGCTATGAATAGAAATTACAGACTTAATACTTCTGCTTTATTTTAATAAAGTGTTTATTTTTTTATAGAAAAAGCATTCTTGACTGGATCATGTGCTAAATATACTGCCCTCATCAATTATCTATCTTTGGGAAAGTTAGATGGCCTGTCAGGCTCCGTTTTTTTCCCCTGATGGCTGCTAAAAACATGGTACTTGGAAGAAAACAAAAATTGGCCCTTTTGGCTTTGCCCTTGTGGACTGACCATTATGAAGCAATGGCTGATATCACTTTCCCTCTCTTTCTGCCAGAGGCTGACTCCTATCTCACCCGGTTCACTGTCCCTCGGACCTACAATTACTCTGTTCTCCTTGTGGATGCTGCTACCCATACCCTTTATGTTGGCGCCCGGGACACCATCTTCGCTTTATCTCTGCCTCTCTCAGGGGAGAGACCCCGCAGGGTGAGAGATGAGAGTGGGGAAGACCCCAGAGCATGTGATTGGGTCCATGGTTATATGGGACTTTGGCAGGGGTGTTGTGGTAGGAGGGGAAGTGTTGGTGAAAATGATTCCGGGGAGGTCATTAATTACAGATCTCAGCTGAGGGTGATTGGCGGGTCATGGTAACTGGGGAGGCTATGAGGGAGGTTCATGATGATGGGAGAAGGCCACAGTGACCAAGTCTTAGGTGACAATGGGCAGAGGGATCATTAGAATCACATTATCCTAGGTTAGTAGCTTTCTAGCTTTTTTTGACCACCCCTTAGTAAGAAATATATGGAACATTTTGACCCAGTACACAAAGTGTGCACTGAGAGAAAACTTTCTCGAACCAATATCTACTCTCCTATACATTATACATTCTAACATATTTCAATAGAAATAATGTTAGTCATGACTTCACATTTGATTTAATTGGTCAATAGCTGGAGACCTCCAGTTTTAAAAACACTGCTCTGGGGGTGAGTGGCATGTCTCTGAAGTTTCTAAATTGATGGAAACTTCAATCAATTGTGGGACTGTTACCTACACTGACTTGGGAGGAACTGGGAGGGAATCTGGGGAAAATGGTCATTCCTTCTTTCTCAGATTGACTGGACAGTGCCTGAGGCCCACAGACAGAACTGTAAGAAGAAAGGCAAGAAGGAGGTAGGTGTAGATCTGGGCCCTGTCCTGAGTGTCGATTCAGACCTCGGCCTAGCCCTGACTCTGTGTCAGTCCCCTGCGGTGCTGCCATCCCAATGGGCCCAGGCAGGGACTCTAACACCATATCATTACCCATCATTTCTGATTGAAGAGCTGCATCTAACTGGCCTGACACTAACCTACCTTTCCTGGTACCTGCTGCTTCTGATTCTCTCTAACCATCTCTGACCCCCAGGACGAATGTCACAATTTTGTCCAGATTCTCGCCATTGCCAATGCCTCTCACCTCCTCACTTGTGGCACCTTCGCTTTTGATCCGAAGTGCGGGGTTATTGTGAGTGACAGGGGTGGGAGGACGGGAAGGGTCTTCTGTGAGTGACCATGGTGGGGAGCATGCTTAGGGCAGCCCTCGTGCATGATAAGCTTGGGGGTGAGGGATGTCCTCACAGGGTGGAGCCTTTGTCTGCCACTGGAGGAGGGTACGGAAGGGTGGGGAGGGAGGTTCCCTGTAGAAGGTAAGCTACGCAAAGTGTGAAGAGAGATGTAGTGGGATGCTGAGGAGAGTTAGGGATGCTAGCTGGGCTGGGGAGAGGAGAAATCCAGGAGAGACTTCAGAGACCAGTAATTCATGTTTCCCTTGTCCTATGTATGCATTGTCCAGGCAGCCTGGGTCCATTTCTTTCTTTTCTCTGCATCTACTTCTTAATCAGTACAGTTCATGCCTCTTTCTTCCTCCATGGCATGCGACTCTCACCACCTTCTCCCAGCTCCACTGTCAACTTCATTCTGTGTGGGCTGTGACTTACTGCTCTTATGAGCTTCTGAGGTCATTGCCTACTAGTATAGCACCTGCTGGCACCATACACTGGATCTTGCCTTCAAGGTGGCCACTGTCAACCATGTTTTCTTCTAGGTCTTGTTCATTTCTCACACCCAGGCAGGCTTGGGACATATATACCCCTAATCACATCTAGGCTAGTCATGGTGACAAAAGTGCCCGGGACTGGTGATATCTCAGGAAAGGTCTGAATGTTTTTGAGCTTTCACCTTTTCCCATCACTTATCTAGTAGTCAGGCACTGGTCCTCTGTCAGCACACATTTGTGACAAGGCCCTGTGATGAGTTGAAAGCCTCACACGTCCCTTGTATCCAGTGGCTTCCCTTCCTGCCCCATACAGCAGTAGGAGGGAGTGCAGTGGTTCCTTTTCCAGACCCTGATCTTTAACTGTAGATCTTGACTTGACCCTTCTGCAGTCTTCAGTAGTCATTTCCACCTGGATCTAGCCAGTGGTACCTCTAAACCTCTCTTTGTTGAAGACAATCTCTGGCTTGGAATGCTATGATTGTGTGTGCTCAATAGACAGTTGGTCTCTCTGGGCTGCCCTTGGTTTAGTTGGGTTTATGCTGTGCCCTTTTCACAGTGCGGATGATAGACTCCATGCTGGGCATGGATAACTCCCTCATCCAGTCACCCTGGGAAGGCTTCCCACGTCAGGATGGTACTGGAAATCTCTGTATTCTATTAGGTAAAATTGGATGTCTAGTTTCCCTTTGTCCTCATGAAGCTCACAAAGTAGCTGTAGAACTGTCATTGCCACAGTTGTCCTGTTTGAGTCTGTGCAGGCGGTGGAACCTATGGGTGTGAATATCAGAACCATGGCTTATAGACATCAGAGTCACTTCTAGTTAGTCTCCCAGGGCCTTCTGTTCTTCCTTGGCTCTCTGAGGTGGGACCTTAGTAGTTGTTAGGTAACCAGACAGAAATGTTCTAGACATTCCTGTCGGGTGTGGTGTGACTTGGGAACATTGGCACCAAGAGTGAAGCCAGGGCTCTGTATTCTGCATTCCTACAACTTTCAGCTCTTTTTATCAATCCTCCTATCTAGCAGGCTTATGAAATGAAGGACTGTCCTTTCGTTAAGGCTTGTTTATAGGAGAAAGATCAGCTGTGTTAAACCTTCAAGTCACATACTGAGATTGCCCTCTAGACTTTCTGAATGCTCTCTTCTGCCTTTAAGTGCCTGTCTTATCCTGCTGTCTGGCAATGCTCACTTGCTTGAGCAAGTTCTTGCCTTATCCTTAGTGCTGAAACTCTCATGTTCCAGACTGATGACTTTGAGACTCTATTTAACTATTATCTAAGGGCTTTGACTAGCTAGCTGCTTCAGACACAACAACTTGCTCAGAGTTGATTGCTCGGAGGAATGAAGGTTCTTACAAAAGGAAATTCAAACACTGGACCTATCAGTTCCAATGATGTGGAGTGTTGCCCTTCACAGCTCATCCAATATGAGGAAATGTTTTAATTTGTTTTTTTGAGGGAACTCCATCAGCTAAGAGAGAAAAATGTTAGACTTGGAAGGATTAAGACTACACATTCAACTGAGTATAAACTGTGGCCTGGGCTTGGTGCTAGGTATTTTACATTCATGACTGAGTTTAATTCTCATCACCCCATCATGATATGTAGGTATTATTTCTTGCTATTTTACAGGCAATGGAACAAAAGTTCAGAAAAGTTAGGTACCATATCTAATGTTATATAGCTAGCAGAGGCAGAGCCAAGATTCAAATCCAGTTTTGCTGGCTCTGCTCCACTATCCTGGCCCCGTAGACCAACCTGCAACACAGAAGACCTCACCTGGCTTGAACTTCTTGTGACATTTGACCTGTTACATGTAACAGGGACCATCTCCCCCTACTCATCTCCCCAACCACATTGGAAAGGTCCTTGGCCAACATGGAAGGATGGATTCCAACCTCATGGCTCAGTGAGAGCTTTCCTGTCTCGCTCTGGTGTTCAGCTTGAGGGACTTGCCTTCAGCACAACTGGTAGGCTGATTGACACAATGATGACACAATGAAGAATCTCAACATTCAGAGAGAGAATGTAATAGAGCAGTCTTGCCTGTTTCATAACCCTGATAAATGCCACTTTGATAGGAGGCTCACTTGTTCAAAGTCTATAAACCTAGATAACAGTGCTAGCTAAGGAAACTGGAAGAGGACTAGTGTTGGCATGATGAGTGTTAAGGGGCTGATAAGCCATCTCTGTGAGGAAGTGCAGCAGTCAAGTGCAAACATGGACTCCAGTTGGAAGACCTCAGACTTGTAGGGTTTGGAGAATGGTTTGCATAGGAGGTCCGGCTGTCACTTTAAGAGTAAATGAGATCTTTAAAGTATATGCATAAAAGACTAAGGATAGATTTTTAGGATTCATAGTTAGGGCCTAGAAAGAAGAAGAGGAACAACCAAAGGAGGTAGAGAAGCAATAATTAGGAGGAAGGACTCCAGGAGGGTGAAGTTTCAAGACAATCAAGAAATAGAGTATTTCAAGGAGAGGAGTGAGTCAAAAGGAGCAAAAGGTAACTAAAGGTTAAAGAGAATAAAAATTGAGAAAAGGCTCATCTGTGCAGTCCTTGGTGAAATGGGAAAAGTTTCAGGCATAGAGATGGGGAGACATAATTTGTTTTCTAGGAGTAACAGGTGATCCAGGTTTGGTTAGAAGTTCATTTTAAGAAGTATTAGAGAATAAGTACCTTGGGCTTAAGACTTTCTACTTCAGGCAAAGGCGAGCCATTTTGTCATTCTCTTGCTCAAAAATTATTAAGTGTTTGACTGATAGTCTAGGAATATTATTCTGAGGTGGATACATAGAGTAAATTGGGGACGAGGCTAGGTAGTGTGGCAGAAAGGAGGTGAGAAGGGCCACAGCAGCGGGTTTTAACCCTGTCTCCAAAGTGCCCAGACACCTTGGTAATCTCTCACTGAACTGTCACTTTCTCCTCAGGCTAGGATGCTCCCACTGCCACACAAGTAAAGTGCTTGGTCTTCCATTCTGGAAAACTCTTTGGCCCAGTATTCCCTTTGGGGGACCTCAGATCATATCTGGTTTTAACAGGCCTTTTTAAGGTCTCTCTCCATAAAATAAAACCTTGCTTGCCAATTACAGCAAATAGACAAGCAGTCGGAATGGGCCAATAGTGTACTTCTGCCCAGGGGACATTACTACTGCAACTACGATCCAAGTTCTTAGGCTCCAGCAAACACCTTATGTCCACACTAGTTTGTGAGCCAGAGATACCGTGCCTGGCACTTCCATGCCATAGCTTTGATTCCTAACCGGCCATGGTTAACGCTCCCTGTTGGTCCTAGGTTGAAATCATTCCTGATTCCTACTTTTAGATGTTATCTTGAAGCCTCTCTTAGTGTATGATGCTAAGGGGACTTCTGGCTGGCTCTTACACCTTTCACTCTTTCCCAGGTCACTCTTTCTAGAGTCCCTGGATGAGGAGGGCATTTACTTAGCAAATGCTCAAATTCTGACCTGAGCTCCAGGCCCTCACTGACTTTGCAGATTCCCTTCCCCCTTTTCTGAACCTTTGACTACTGGTCCCATCTTTCATCCTTGGGGTGGAAGTAGGGAGAGGATGGCCCTTCTCTTTACACCCCCGGGCTTCAGATGGTCCTGTATCAGTTGCTCTTTTTCCTTACCCTTCCTAACGGCGTCAGACCTCAGGGGCCCTGCCGTCTTCCATGGTCCTCCTTGTCCTGTAGCATGCTCTCCAGCCAGCTGCAAACCCTACCTTTCAGCAGCATTTCAGAGGGAAATCTGCCTTTCAGCCTCTCAGTGTCATCTAGGGCCATCCTAGCTGTTCCTTCATTAGAGCATGGGGTTGCTGGGGACTAGGGAAATTGAAGGAGGAGGGATAAACTGATGAAAAGAGGGATGGCGGAGGTGGGTCATGCAGGAATGGGCAGGGGAGTCAGGAGTAGCAGACTGGGAATATGGGGATGGTAGCAGCGGAATGGGAATTGGGCTTTTCCTTCATCTGTTCATCTTTGTAATTTTCATCATGAACCTCCCCATGATCCCTAAACCAATTGCCCCCTTCTGGTCTGTAGGCTGTGTCCAGTTTCCAGCAGGTTGAAAGAATTGAGAGTGGCCGGGGGAAATGTCCTTTTGAGCCAGCTCAGCGGTCAGCAGCTGTAATGGTTGGTGAGTGGGAGAGACAAGAGCCTGTAACTTCTTGCTATAATTGCTTCCTTCCCCGCCCTTGCTGTTGGAATTTCTGTGTCCTTTCTTTCCTTTCCTAGGAATGTCTGTTATTCCCATGTCTCTTTCTAGCCCTTCCTATTTTTCCCAGAGTGCCTGTGTCCTGCTGTTCTCCAGAGTACTGTTTCCCTGGGTTCTCCCTAGAGAATGTGTTCTCCGCACCTCTAGTCTGTTTTCTCTGTTAACCTCATTTTCTGTTCTCATTTTTCCTGTTTATAAGAGGAATTTGCTACAATGCATATTGTAATACATTTGGAAAAAGTATAAAGAACATATGAAATCTAGAACCACACTGTTCAGGAGAATTTGGTGCAATGACAGGAATGTTCTGCTTCTTGGCTATCTAATATGGTAGCCACCAGCTACATGTAGCTGTTGAGCCCTTGAGATATGACTAGTATGACTGAAGGAAAGAAGTTTAAATTGTATTTCATTTCAATTTAAACGTAAGTAGTCATATGTGAAGAGTGGCTATTATATTGGCACAGGTCGAGAGTATCCCTACTCAGAAAAGCACTGTTAGTATTTTAGGATATTTCCTTCTACCCTTCGCAGCGTGTGTGTGCACATACACAGACACTCATGCACATGTTTTGCTGTCCAGTCCTTTGTTGCTCAGCGGAATCAGTAATGACTATCCAGTAAGTTCCTGCTGTTATTTCCTTTCTTCAACAAGCCATGGACAGTTGCTCAAGTGTTGAATGGTTCTATCACAGCTTATGTCTAAACCTTTTCTGGAGAATGACTGCTTAATTCTTTGGTAGCCACAAAGTGAATTGTTTGTATGCCACATAGCCTATCATTTAGATTAGATGACTACACACCCACCCCTCAAACTGAGAGAGTCCAGCCATTTTCTCATGGTAGTGTAAAGACAAGCAGGTTAGTAGAAATTTATGTGTATTATAAAACTTTTAAATGTCACTGTACACAGATATAATTTTGAATTTTGTCATGTAACTTTATATTGTAGGCATTTCTATATAATTAAAAAATTCTTTATCGAGAGAATTTTCAATGACATCATGCTACTGCTCATCCTATGAGCATACAATAATTTAAACAATTCCAAATAATTTATGTAAATTAATTTTATTCAGTTTGCTTCCAAATTTTTGCTATTATCCATTAACATTATAATGAACATTTTGTGCATACATTTTGCCCCCATTTCAGATTGTCTTTTTAAGATTTCTGAAACTAGATTACTATATCAAAGGGTGTGAACAGTTTATGGCTCATTATCTGTTGCTAATTGGGTTTTTACAAAGAGTGTACCAATTCACACCCTAAATCAGCAGTAACTGAGAGTGTTTTTTTCTCACATAAATTTTACCAGAATGTATTGTTGTCATTTTAAAAGATCTTTGAGGCTAAAAATAACACCT
Organism: Carollia perspicillata; assembly: GCA_004027735.1. NCBI lineage: Eukaryota > Metazoa > Chordata > Mammalia > Chiroptera > Phyllostomidae > Carollia > Carollia perspicillata. Next base: position 42,550 of record PVKM010005668.1, read on the forward strand.
TGTTTTAATCTGTATTTCTTTGAATATTAGTGAAGTTGGACATTTTTCATGTTATAGTACTATTTTTATTTCTCTTCTGATAAATCCTTTGCTTTAGCATTCCGATCTACAGCTTTTCTTTTCTAATTATATATTTTAAAGCTAAGGCCTTCTTCAGGTAGAGAGCAGATAAAACTTTTTCCTTAACATTTTTCCCCATTGAACATTTTAATTTATTTAGAACTTATTTTGATGATGATGGAGATCTAAATTTCCCAACTAGCTAATCAATGGACTCAGCATCATTCATCATATTGTTTTTTCTTTCTTCACTGACTCCTGCTATGAACTTTTCTCATACAATTAATTTTACTTATTCTTTTGGGTAATATTTTGTGAAAAACAAAAATTGGGATATAAGATTTAACAATGAAATGTTTTTCTTGTGTATGATGTGATAGGACAAGTCTTAAAATCTATATGAATTAAATAGCTTTCAGTCATATAATTAATGTTTTAAAAGTGAATTTAAGTATCTAGTCAATACAATATTTGGGTTATTTTTATCATTCATCTATAGTTGAAATCGATAGGCCTTGTTTATACTCACACATATTTGAATGAAACAATTTAATTAATTGTTTATTTTTCTTGGCTTTTTTATAAAGCATGTTTGGCAAAAACTCTGAGACAGTCATTGGGATCCTTAGGAAAGACAGTTGTTGTGAATGTCTCTTGATTCTACGTAATTGTTCATTAGAAAAAAATTTCAATTGCAGCAATCTAAGATAATCATTTAACATGCTTTCTTTTTTTTTCAAGCAATAAACTTTAAGTACATTCAACCTTCTGCTTGTAATTTCTCAGTGTTCCTGTCAGCAAGTAGATTTGCATTAGCATGTGGTTTAAGGGCACAGATTTCATAAATAAGGTCATCGTATGAGAATGACAATTTTCAAAAAGGAATAACATTTTCAAAAAGGTTTCAAGTCTTTTTGTCTTCCAGCTAGTGAAATTGTGTTGACTTTCATCTGATAATTGATGGAAGTGATCAGAAATCACTTTCTAACAGTTTAGAGTGACTGGCTTTAGACAGTTAACACAGAGCCTCCTGTCTCCTTTTCAGATCCAAGCCACAGTCAAAGCCAGTATTATAAACTTTTCTCTCCAGTTCTTACTTTTTAGGGCTATAATTTAAATTTTTCTTGGTCTGCAGTATTCAGCTGCAGTTTTCCATGTTGATCTATTTTGAAAACAGTAGAATAGAAAATAGTGCCAACATTAGGGAAGAACTGGAACCGAAATTCCTAGTTAGGAGATATAAAAATGTCCTTAAAGAAATAGAAGTATTTTGAAATAAAAAGAGGTTTTAGTAATGGGAGTAATATTAGAATATAATAAACTAATATACTTTAAATGATAAAAATTACAATGTGCATTGTAGAAAATTGAAAAAATATGGAAATGTTAAAGACGAAAGTGAAAGGTTTATATATAATTCAATCATCACCAAGTAACTGCTGTTGTTATTTTAGAGTATTTTTTCTGTGTCTGTGTATTTATAATAAATTGGAATTATTATGCATATCTCACTAACCATTTTATCATCATAGAAATTGTTTAATTATTCAAAACATGATTTTTAATGATTATATACTATTCCATGATATGACTATAGCACAGTTTAATTATCCCCATAAAATTATACATTCAGATTTTTAATTTATTGCTTTTATGAATGTTGCTGTAGTAGAAATATTTTTACATAAATTCTTTACATAAATGTAATTAATTGCTTGTGAGTTAATCCAAAAAATAGACTTCCTGGACCAACAGGTGTAAAGATTTGTATGGTGCTTGATGGATTTTTCTGAATTCCCCTCTAGTTCGTCCCACCAGAGGTGATGAGAGGCCCTGTTTCATTGCATCCTTGTCAGTCCCAAGTAACATATATAATAAACATGCAAACAGTGACCTCCAAAGTCCCATTTCTGTAGTTTTTATTTGCATATTTATTAGTGAGATTGAACAACTTTTCATGTGTTTATTGGTACTTTTGGGAAAGGCCTTTGAAATCTTGTCTTCAAACATGACATTTATTTGTACTGCACTTAGATAAAATCAACAAAATGAATCCCAGTGTCTCTGTTTGCACCATTCAGATTCAGAAATATTGTCAAATATTTTGACAATAACATTCACATTAGCCTAAAAACACTGACAGTTTCTTCCCAGTCTCCTTTGTAGGGTCTTTGTCTTCTGCTCATCTTTACAAATGTTGTAGCCCCTTAGACTTCCACCCAAGATCCTCTTCTCTTCTAGTTTTATGTAGGTATGATCTTAATCAACCCCATGAATTCTGTTTTCACTGCATTCTGATGTCTCCCAAATCTAATGCCTTCCTAATCTTCCAAAATCAGCTCTGTGGATTCTGTTTCCACTGCATCCTGATGTCTCCTAGACATTATCTGCAGCTCTGGACCATGTATCCAGCTGCCTTCCAGATCTCCACTTGGATGTCCCACAGGAATCTCAAAATCAGCATGTCCCAAACTGAGCTCCTTATCTTCACTCAGTTCCCCCAAACCTGCTCCTCCACCAGTGTCCCCTCCTCTGAGAGCATACCCACCCAGGTACCTAAGCTACAGACATCTGTAGTCCTTCCTATCTCTTCCTATAAAAAAATGAGGCTTTCACCAAGAAGAGTAGGGGGAGGGAGCCTTTGTTTTCTCTCTTTGGGAACATGTCCTGTGTTTTCATCATCTCCTTTTGGTCTCATTGCATCCTGTGGTTAGTACATTTGCCAAGGAGCACTGGAGATGTTCCAGATGCACTGGTTGCTGCCAGCACTTTGGGCTTATCCCTTTAAATCCTAGTGTGTCTGCCCGAGGACTAACACTCACACACTGAAACAAGGCAGTTACAAGGTCAGCAGAGAAAAAGGTAAACACTACATCTCTAACTATCTAATTATGTCCAAACAATAGGCTCTTTTTTAAAAGAAAAGTATCTAGCTGCCCCAATCCTTAGATAAGGAAATGGAGAAAAGGGAGTAGAGAAAGGAAGGCCAGAGCATGTTAAAATCACTTTCTAATGCTAATGAATAGTATTTCTTATTGTAAACCTTTAAAGGTGAGCATTTTGATAAGAAAGTGAAAATGTGGAAGCCTGGAGTGTTGAAGTGTTTATTGCTGTGACATGACCCTAGCCTGTCAGTGTCAGGCTCCAACTCTTCTCAGAGGCCTGTGCTCACTAGGAGGCCTGGGTGGGATTGACTTTGCATTGTGGATTGACTTCCACAAATATTGTGAATTTTCCTCATTTTCAGCTTCCAATCTTTTGGGTTTATTTTTGTATTACCAAAATGAAAATATCTTAATTTGAGGGGTTATAAAATTAAAAGATGCTAACTACAAAAACCATTCAGTGAATACAAAAAGATACAGGAAAAAAATAAAAATCACTTGTAATGTCATTAGTCAGAAGCAAACATCATTAACACTGTAGAGTTGTAGCTCCTTTAACAGCCTTTCCTGTGTCTGTAGACATGTGTACCTGTCTTTAAAAATCAAGTTGAATTGTACTCAGTGTTTTGTTCTAACTAGCTTGTTCACTGAACTCAACACTGTGGGCATCTTTCTCTTTTGCACATCACCTTTTGCCAATAGCAAATGTATATTTTGATGTCTACTGACTCGATCTATTCAGTAATAACCCAGCAAAAACTGCATGTGCAGGGATATTTTATTATGTGGGTAGTGCAACAGAATACTTGGAAGTGAGACTGTCCTGGAGAATCTAGGGCATGTGGTGGTCCTGTGCCCTCCTTGGCCGATGGCTAATGTTCCTTCTGTGTAAGCCCCTTGGTACTCAAACACCTGGAACCCTGCTGCTTCCTCCCAAAGTGTCTGATCCCTTCTACTGTCCCTCAGTGTCAGTCACCCTCTGCTGTTCCATCTTGAGTGTGCTCCTCAACAGTTCTAGGCTCCACAGTTGCTGAGTGCCCCTGTTGATCCCTTAGAAAACTTTGGGACCCTTTAACCACCATCTGCCACTGGGTCCTCACACGGTTATTAGAGGTCCTTTACTGTTTGCAGAATCCTTATGATTGTCTCCCCACTCACACACACATCAAATCATGCCCCCCAAAGATTTATACCTGTCTCCACCACATCTCCCTCCATTCTCAGAGTATCCATGACACAGCTTCCACCAGAGTTATGGTTTTAGAGTGTTTGTGTACCACGCTTAGGAAAATTTTCATTCTAACTTTGGCTTCTTTATCAACTCCTCCCGGCCACCATTGGAAACATAGAAGATGGGCCCATTTGCTCAATTTGCTACGAGGACCTGTGCCCCAAACCTGGTTTTCTCCCTCCTGAAACCTCTGCCGGGAAGTGGATGCCTGTTTATAGTCCCCACCTCTGGCAACAATTCTGGCATGGGAGTTCATAAGGAGCTGTAACCACAATGTATAGAGTGCCAGCCATG